>RJWT010047724.1:0-11253 GCA_004365215.1 Cuniculus paca | reverse complement strand
TTTCCCTAGTCTGTATCTTCGTTTCAGCTTCTCCAGGATTTCTCTCCAAAGGGTATAGGCTCAGTCATGTGCAACTCGGCTACTGATTTGCTGCATCTCGCACAGCTCTTGAAAATCCAGAGGGGTACAGGGGGGATGAGGAAAGATAAGAGACAAGACACAGAAAGCTGAGGTCAGCTGGAGCCTCCTCTCCTGGTGGGAGAGAAAAAGCTGCCCACTCAGGAGGTTGACATCAGTGGAATCCCTCTGCCTAACAGCTTGTTTGCTTGGCTCTCCTCGGGCACCTTGCATTCTTGAGCAGGAACACATTGTTCATGTGGCTCGCCTCAGACGCTTCACGTTCTTGGGGTTGGCCTTGCTTTAGCCCGCAAGTGTGACTCATCTCCAGCTTCAACCGCTCCCCACACTGACTCAGAGTGTTGGTCCTGGTCATCATATGTTCCTGGACCACCCTGAACTCCACTCTGCCACTTGACCCCACATCTTCTCATCTCCAGAATAAAACCATACTGCAAGGCCTGGTTCAAATGTTACCTCCCTCCATTCCCCACGAAGTCACTTGTCTCTTCAGTTGGAATTATTGCCCCCCTCCTGAATAGATTTCATATTTCATACAGATCTCTTCCATGGTCAGCGACTGGCTCATGTTGTACCCCAGCTGACTGTCACTGGGAAGTGGGGCAGGTTAGAGGTGAGTCCATGGGGGTGTGGCACGGCCTGGAAGGAAGGATGTGCCTCCTTCTCCAGTTTCTCCTTTAGTGCTCTGCTTTCTGGCCCCTAGACCTGAGCAGCAATCCTCCACCAGGCCCCTCTACCTTGGAGCCAGCTGACTATGGACTGAAACCTCTAAAACTGTTAGCCCAAATAAACTGGTCCTCCTTTAAATTGGGCATTCTGTCCCAGTGAGGAGAAAGGGATCAAGACCATGTCTTCTTTCCATTTTGTATTTCCTGCTGTCATCTTGATGGGCCTGCTACAGTTGACTGCAGTTTTATTTTTATGCCTCCCTGGGACCTTTCCCAAGGTAGAGCCTGGCACAAGTAAGCAGCCACAAGTACATATTGAATGGTAGTTGAGATTTGCACTTCCATGATGACTAATGATACAAATGAGTATCTTCTCAGGTACCTATTGACCATTTGTGTATCTTCTTTGGACAAATAACTTTTTAGCTGGGTGTGGCAGTGCAAGCTTATAATCCCAGCACTCTAGGGGCCAAGGCAGGAGGGTTTCTACATAGCAAGTTAAAGGTTAACCTGCACTATAGAGTGAGACTCTGCTCAAAAAAACCCAAGCAAGCAAACAAGCAAATAAACAAAAAAAATCCTTTTAAAATCCTTTCCCATTTATACATGGAGTTGTTTTTATGGTTGAGTTGTAAGTATTCTAATTATATTTTGGGCACTAGTCTCTTATCAGATAAAGATTTGCAAACATTTCTGCCATTCTGTGATATGTTTTTACTTCCTGACTAGTGTCCTTTGTAGTAGAAAAGTTTCAGATTTTGATCAGTCACTCTTTCTAGTGTGCTGCTTATGTTTTTTTGTGTCACACCTAACCCAAGGTAATGAAGTATTGCACCTATGTTTTCTTCTGAGAGTTTTGTGGTTTCAGCTCTTTGATCCATTTTGAGATTTTTATTGAATGTGGTGCCAGTCTCATTCTTTTATTTATTTTTTTTTTTTTGCGGCACTGGGGATTGAACTCACGACCTTGCGCTTGCCAGGCAGGCGCTTAGACCGCTGAGCTAGATCCCCAGCCCTTCCAGTCTCATTCTTGTATGTACAAATATTCACTTGTCCCACCTTTTGAAAGGACTATTTTCCTCATGAATTATCTTGTCACCATCATCAAAAATTACCTGGCCATAAATGTAGGAGTTGAGCTTTGTACCCTTAATTCTGTTTTATTGACCCGCCTGTCTCTTCTTATGCTTGTAGCATACTGTCTGGATTATCATAACTTCCTCATAAGTTTTGAAATTTGGAAGTGTTGTAAGTTTTGAAATTTGGATCTTTGTTCCTGTTTTCAAAATTGTTTTGAATATACTGAATTACATTTCCACATAATGTTTAAGAACAATTGATGGTTTATGTGAAATTTTGATTGTGACCAATTAGAGGTGTATTGCCTCTTAACTCCTTTTTTGCATACATTGATATCTAGTCATTTGTTGCATTGAAGATTTTTGCAGAGAAGTCTGTCTTATACTTCCCTTTCGAAAATTATCAAAACAAATATAAAGCAACTTCTCCAACTTTTTCTTCTAGAAACAATAAATTAATCTGTAAATAGTTTGGTGTTTTTTTTTTTTTTTTTTCCGGCACAGGGGATTGAAATCAGGACCTTGCGCTGGCCAGGCAGGCGCTTAGGCCGCTGAGCTAGATCCCTGGCCCTAGTTTGGTTTTATTTTATTTATGTATTTTGATTTTTTTTGGCAGCAATCTGCCTAGTTGATTATCTGATCTCTTCCTAATGTAATGAAACTTTGAGGTTTTGACACCCCAGAATTTCTCTGCTGCTTCTGTTTTTTGGTCCTACAGGGCATATAAAAGTCTCCTACCAGCTCACCATTCTGGTGTCTCTGCCACAAAGTCCCCCCACCAGAGCTTAGCTGCTCTGGACTCCTGTGCCACGTAAGAGTACTCAGGGCGGTCTAGGAAGAGGGTATGGGGTGATTCGAGATGTGGGTGTGCACACATACTTGTAGGTGGCCTGAGGAGCTAGGGGTAGTGAGTTAATGACCTGGTCATTTCAGGGCCCGCTAGGGACCCTCACAGGGTGGGATGGACGTCCCAGCACCCCAGGCTTCTCTAGCAGGTCCCCCATCCCCTGTGTCCATAGCTGCCTGGTGGATCAGGATGGACCAGCTCGCACTTGCCCAGACTGCCCAGTGACTGAGTGGAGGGTACAGAACTTGGACCAGGGCCTAGCTGGACAGGAAAACCGTTTCACCCACTATTCCCGCCTCCAGAGTGGAAACAAAGAGAGGCGTGGACCTCAGCCCTCCAGCTGCACGCTGCTTCCCTGCAAGGCTTGGTCTGCGTCTGTCCCTTGAGTGGAGGGGCGCCAGGCTGAGCGGTGCTTCCCTGGAGGCTGCTCTGCCTCCCCCGACCCCCTGCTCCTGGGGCTCCCGTGGCACTGAGGACAGGTTCCCCAGGGACAGCCAGCAGGGCTGGGGTTGGAGAGGCCTGGGCTTGGGCCCTGGGTGCCCAGCTCTCTCTGGCTTTGGGACAGCACTGGACACTGCCTCACAGAGCCTCAGTCAGTTTCCTCCACTAACAGATTCGGACAGCAGTGCTGCTAGGGCATGGGGTGCGGCTGGGTGCCGTCCTCACATCTCAGAGTACACTAAGTAACATCAAATAAGACGTGGTCCAGAGCAGAGGCCATGAAGCACAGCCCTCGTCCTAGGTCCCACTCTGCTTTCCCGCTGTGCCCAGTTCAGCCCTGTACTTGTAGGAAATGCTTACTGAGTGTTCACGATCATGGAATAAAAGTTGAGTTCCTGTGTTTTGCACAGCGTGAAGGGAAGTGATAGTTTCACAAGATTGCCCCCAAGTGGCCTGAGGAGTGACTATTTGCAACTGAATGAATTAGAACAAGACATAGGGTTTCACTATGCAGTTCAGGCTGGCCTTGAGCTCACCTTGTAGCCCAGGCTGGCCTCGAACTCCCAGCAATCCTCCTGCCTCAGCCTCCTGCGTGTTGGCATTACAGACGTGCGCCACCACGCCCGGTTTTGCATCTTGAACTTTTAGAAACAACCCACCACATCACACTGCCATGGCATCAGCACCCGTAAGTGGAGGAGTCTGGCATGGAGTGGCCTCCTGTGCAGCATCTTGTTCTCCAGCATGAAGCCCTCTGAGGGCCGGGGGCCAAGTGACCGAGCCTTTCTGCGCTGTGGATCTGACACACCAAAAGCAGGGTGCGCAGCAGTAGGATTTTTCTTAGAGGGCTCTTTGGACGGTCCAATGAGCAAACGTTTGCACAGATCCCGCCAGGCGTGTGGTAGGTGCGGGATGGCTGTCTGGGAGTGTTTCATCATTTTGGCGCTTGCCAGTGTCTTCACAGCCTCTTTCCTGCCAGCCCGACTGCCCTGCAGGTGGAAAGTAGCAACAGGTGGGTGACTTGGGGCTGCTCTCCAAGGTGGGCTCAGTCTTCCGCTGTCCCTGGTTTGGCTTTTAACTATTTTATTTGCTTGTGGACTTAATTAAAATGTTTATGTGCAAGTGAGCAAACCTAAGGAGAAGGTGCCTGCTGTTCCGGGTGCTGTCTGAGGATGCTGAGGTCTCCAGGAAAGTCGACCCTTCCCTCTTTGGGGGCTGAAACCCAAGGGAGGAGCTGGCCCTCTTGAGCTTCTGGCGTACACCGCGATGGCTCCCGGGTCCGCAGAAGAAAGACATGCGCCTCTGCCTTTAGGGCGCGCTGCTTGCTGGGGACGTTTAACACCAGGAAAGGAGGGGTGGGGAGGCAGACAGCTGCGGTGACATCAGCAGGAAGCTAGGATCAAGTTACAAGCCCGGAGTTCCAGTTTCCAGTTGTTTCCAGGGCGGTAAGTTGGGAGTTGGGAGTTCTCTTCCCGCGCAAACGGGAGCTTCCTGGGACTCCGGGGCCAGCGAGGAGTCTGATTCAAAGCTTCCTTTGCTTCAGGAGCTTCTCCTGCAGAGCCACCTCCGCGGGCCGGTGGAGCCGAGGGCAGGTACGTGAGCAGCCCAGCCGCCCCACCTGACTCCAGCCGAGCCCGACCACTCCATTGCCACCAGCTGAGGAAACTGGCCGAATGCTTCCTGTCCGTGTGGCATGGGCTCTGTTGGGTTTCCTTGCTGTGCCAAAGAAAATGAAAGTTAAAAACCAGGAAGGCTCCACACAGCCTTTTACTCCAGCTCACAGCACTCAGGAGGCCGAGGTAGGGGGATCCCATGGGCTCAGGAATTTGACAGCAATCTGTCAACACAGTGAGACCCCATCTGAAAAAAAGAAGACGAGAGGAAGAAAAGCTTCTGGATCTCAAAGCCTGGCAGATTTATTCACGCTGGAGATCGGAATCTCCTGGACACCCCAAAGCGGACCATGTTTAAGGCAGAAGGTGTCGACAAGAACAGGAGCCCTGGACCTGGGGCTGCGGAGGGGAAACCCTGGGATGGGCCTGCATCGAAGGGCAGCTTTGCGTCCCTTCCTCCCCTTCCCCCTCCTCTCTTTCATCACTGTCCCTTCCTCGCCTTTGCCTCCCCTTCCTTCTTCTCCTCTTCCCTTCCAGTCTTCCTTTCTCCTTTGAGATGGGGCCTCCCTGTGCTGCTGGGCTGGTCTCAAACTCCTGCAGGTCTGAGACCTTCTCCCCTCGGCCTCCCCGGTGCTGGACGGGGCTGCTGTGCCTGACTGCTTCCTCTCTAACACTAAGTCATAGATCTTTGTTGCAATTTTAAAGATCTTTAAAGCAGCTCAGACGGGATCACAGAAGAGGACCTACCTATCACTGTACCACCCTTTATTATTTAAGGATTTTTGCTAAGTGTTCCTTCTCTAAGAAAAATCTTTGTGTTTCTCTAAACAATCACATCCTACATAAATATTGACCAAACTTCTCCAGAGCACCGCTTCTCTGATTAGGATGAAATCCAGTAAGGAGGATACCATAGCCTACAAATGGTGGAAACACTGGTTTATGAAATTCGTGACTTCCTAGGTTGACTTGAGCACATCCTACCTAGAATTGGCCTTCGGGCTGGGGTCCAGGGTTGTGGCTTCAGGCCTGTGAGACACAGGCCCACCTGCTCGGGTCACAACCTGAAGCAAAACGTGCATGGCCCCTGCTCTGGTACCATGTTCAGTTGCTCCTTCTGATGTCATTTCTACGGCTTCAAGTCTAGGAGACCTCATGCTACTCAGTCACTCGGTAGAAACCAGTTTAGGAAACAGAGCTCCAAGCTGTCCCAGGTCAGAAAGATGGCGCTGCATCCTCTCCACTCCTAGCCTTTCCACTGGGAGAACTGGGGTAAACTCAGTCCCAGCAAAACCTCCCCGCAAATCTCCAAGCTGGTGACTTGCAAAGGCTGGGGCTGTTGGATTTTGTAGTGGGGTTACAGTGACTTTTATTCATTTCTAGGAATCTGGAGCCCAGAAGTGGGCCGAGGGAGCCTGCAGGAACTCAGCAAGCTGTGACTCATCGCTCCCCAGCACCGGCCCCACCTCTGGCCCCTGAACCCGGGTTGACCATGGCCTCTCCAGGTCGAAGTCTAGGCTCCAGCTCAGACGAGCATGGCAGCAGGAGCTTTCTGGAGACGCTTCTGCACATCGACTTGAGCCTGAGGGCCCAGGACGTGGAAGGCTTGAGGTTCCTCTGCACCGACCTGGTCTTCAACAAGCGGCTGGAGAGCTGCAGCTCGGCGTCGGATCTCTTCAGCCTCCTCCTGGCGGAGGGGCTGCTCAGCGAGGATGACCCCTTCTTCCTGGCCGAGCTCCTGTGCGCCCTCAAGCAGAACTCGCTGCTGCCGCACCTCGGGTGCACCAGGGAGTGGGTGGAGCGGCAGCTGCCTGCCCGCAGGAGGCTGTCGCCCTTCAGGTGAGGGGGTGCTTTTTGATCTGCGGTGCGTTGAAAGGAAGCTGGAAGTTAGGTCTCCCCCTCCCCTCCCCACTGGAGGAAAAGCAGGAGATTCTGAGCCCCTGGGTTTCACCTGCTTGGGAGCCAAGCAGCGGGGGTCAGCTGACCCTGGACCCAGACTAACTTGGACCAGCCTCCCTGCGCTCGGCTTCCGTCCCGAATGCCACCCTCCGCCTCTGCGTCTGACTCCTCTTCCCCAGGGACTCCCCACCTCCTCAAAAAGGGCTAATGGATACTTGGAGTCCAGGCAGCAAAGAGAAAGGGCTGTGCATCTCTGGGAAAGGAGCAACGTCATTCACACCAGTCTGGTTAATGTTCTGATGCAGTTGTGGGTGGGAATTCAGAAAAGCAAAATATAACATAGGAATTTTGCCCAAGAAGTTACACTGCGGGCATTGGGCTCTCCTGGGCCACACTTCACAGTGTTTGAAATTGCCCCCAACCATGTCCCCACCAGAGAGCCATGTCGGGGGTGCTTTGTGGCCCTGGCACTCAAGCTGGCACAGGGCAAATTCCAGGAGCCCTCAAGTCTGGCACTGGATGTGTGAGGAGAGCCTGGGATGCAAGTGTGACACGCCGTGGGGGACACGCTCGTCTACAGGGCACGGATGGGCTGGGCTAGAGTGGTTGCAACGGCTGCCTTCCTTTCCTGGGTGAGGGGGTGGCCAGGGTGGGTGCCCCTTGCCAGTGGCCATGAGGGAGCTTCAGCTTCTCGACAGGGTCAGGAGAGGGGGAGGCACATGGGGACCGTGTCTCGTGTCTTTCTGGTACAGAACGGTGCTAGCGCTGGGCTCAGAGCCTGCTGGGTTATTCTAACTGAGACAGGCTGCTGACCTAGAAGCTCGGTGTCCGTTTTAGCATCTGTAAGGCAAGGTTTAGGGTTCTGCACTCCTGGTATGTGTCCTCCGGATGACGGTCCTGGGTGTGGGAGCCTGGATTTGCTGTGGGACTTCATTGTCATTTTGCATGTGTGTCTTAGAAAACTGCTCTACGAGCTGTCAGAAGCCATCAGCGTGGAGGAGCTGAAGGACATGACCTTCCTTCTGCGGGACCACATTCCCAGAACCCACATGGTGAGCCGGTGCAGAGGGGCTGGGCAAACGCAGCCTCTCCGTGGTGGTGGTCAGGAGATGTGGGGTCATGTTCTGCAGGGCAGTGGCCTCAGTGTAGGTCAGGGCAGCTGGACGCAGGTCCTGGTTCTGCTCCCGACCCTGTGGTACAGGAAGGTGAGCCAGTGTTTCTGAGTCTGTTTTCCCCCATGTCTGCTTGTGAACAAGAGCAGCTTTCCCCTTTCACTGCCCATTCTGTAACCCTCCGTCTGCCTCGTGCTGTGCAGGAGCTTTTTCGTTTGATGCGATCCCACTCATGATTGTTGGTGTTATCTCTTGTGTAACTGGGGTTCTGTGCCATCAAGAGTTCACCACTTTTATGTTTGTTATGGCTTATGTCCTGATGTCAGATGCTCATAAGCTGGGCTTTTGGAAGAGGATTGGGTCATCAGAGTGATACAGCTGACTTGCTGTTGAAAGGTGGTCCTGGTTGGAAGAGTCAGGTCATGGGGCATGACCTGGAAGGGTTTCTCTCCTTCCCTTTACCCTCTGCTTCCTGGGTGGCATGGCCTGAGCAGATTTCCTCCACCGAGTCCTTCTGCTGTCCTGCATCTGCCATGAAGCCGCCAGCAGATTGTGGCCTGAAACCATGAACCAAAATAAGTCTTTCCTCATTTACGTTGCAGGTGTCAAGTATTTTGTCTCAGCACTGAAAAAGTAATTAAGATAGTCTTGCAGCAGACTTAGTGTTTCCACTTTTTTATATAGGTCTGGGAACCAATTTTATTTGATTTTCGTACATAGTGAGAGAGTCAAGTCGTGATTCATTCTCCTGCATGTGGATAACCAGTTTTCCCCGCACCATTTGTTAAAGAGCCTGTCTTTCCTCCAGTGTATGTTTTCGGCTCCTTTGTTGAAGATCAGATGGCTGAATGTGCCTGGGGTTGTTTCTGCTCCTCTGTTCTTTTCCCTCGATTGTCATGTCTGTTTTTGTGCCAGTACCATGCTGCTTTTATCACTGTGGCTTTGTAATATAACCTGAAACCTGGGATGTGATGCCTCCTGCTTTGCTCTTGTTGCTCAGGATTAGTTTTGCTATTCTGAGTCTCTTCTGGTTCCATATAAATGTTAGGGTTTTTTTGTGTGTGTGGTCGGTGAAGAATGATGACATTGTGACTTGGATTGCATTAAATCTGCATATCATTTTTGTTCATATGGACATTTGGGCAATATTTGTTCTGCCTATCCAGGAAGAGGAGACGTATTTACATTTGCTGATGTCTTCTTTGATTTCATGTTTTTTTTAAAGAGTACTCTATTTTTTAAGGGTCTGGGGACTTAGCTTAGTGGCCTAAGCACCTGCCTGGCAAGTGCAAGGTCATGGGTTTGATCCCCGGTGTCAGAAAAAGAAAAAACAAGAGAGCACTGTAGTTTTTATAATAGAAGTCTTTCACTTTCTTAGTTAGGTTAACTTTGGATATTTAACTTTTTGAAGCTATTGGGAATGAAATGGTTTTCTTGATTTCTTTCTCAGTGGGTTCACTGTTGATGTACAGGAATGTTGACTTTTATGTATTGCTTTTCCTATGCATATTCCTTTTGTTTATTTCTTTCCTAATTGCTCTGGCTAAAGTTTCAAGTACTATACTGAAGAGATGTGATGAGAGTTGACATCCTGGCCAGGTATGGGGTGCACACTTGTAATCTCAGCAGTTGGGAGGCTGAGGCAGGAGATCACCACAAGTTCAAGGCTAGCCTGGCATACATAGTGAGTTCAAGGCCAGCCTGAACTACATAGCAAGAACCTGTTTTTTAAAAAAAGAAAGGGACTTGACATCCTTTTCTTGTTCCTTATTCTTGAATTGTCTTAACTCAATTAATTTATTGTTTTTCTTTAAACTCCTTGAACATTTTATTAGTAAAAATCTTTTATCTGTTTAATAAGCTCACTAAACATCTTAGTAACTTAATTTTGTGTTTCTTGTTTGACTCTTCAAGTATTTTGACTATTTGTTTTTTTGAGTTCTTTGCCTGTAACCTCCTCTTCTTCAGTGTCTGTGAGGTCAGCTTTTGGGGAATTAAGTGTTTTTTTTTGTTTTGTTTTGTTTTGTTTGCGGCACCGGGGATTGAACTCACGACCTTGCGCTTGCCGGGCAGGCACTTAGACTGCTGAGCTAGATCCCCAGCCCTGTTTTTGAGACAGGGTCTCACTATGCCGTTCAGGCTGGCCTTGAGCTCACTTTGTAGCCCAGGCTGGTCTCAAACTCACAACGATCCTCCTGTCTCAGCCTCCCGAGTGCTGGGATTACAGGCGTGAGCCACCACGCCCGGCGGAATTAAGTGTTTTTAGAGATATATTGTTGCCTTATTTTTTCATATTTTCCTTGTTTTTATGCTGTATGTTGAAATCAGTTCAGATAGAAAAACTCCATCACTATCGTGGAGATCTTTTTAGTTAGAATATGTTTCCCTGTGGTATGTCCTTGTGTTTAGCTGTATTTTGTTGTTTATACCACTCATTGACCTACTCGGTGTACTACTTAAGGGTTGTTTAATGTCCAACCTTCTAATGGCGGTTTGATTTTCATCACCACTCAGGGGGAGAAGATGAACTGCAGTAATGTTGATGACACAGAGACTAACCGAATATCGGCATATTGCAAAAACCAATTAAAAGCAACAACAATGTCACCACTGACAATAATGAAGAAATCAGGAATAATAATAAAGTCAAAACAAGTTAAATAGTGACATACTGTAAGAACCAATAAAAACTACAAATACGCTACCCTTAAAAATAAAAAAGAGCTCTCAAATAACAATATAAACCCAAAGATGAGCAAAATGTTGACATATAGTAAAATCTACTGCAACAACTGTACCACCATTTACAATAGAAATGAATGCAGCGATGAAAGCATAGAGTCAACTAAATAGCTAAAGATTAGTAAAGTTAAATAGTCATAGTAATAAAATGGAGGAGGTAGGAAAAGAACAATATAAAAGAAGTAAAATTTCAGAAAGAAGCCCTGCCCTGCCCGAACCAGCGCTGTGCGTGGGCGGCTGCGGGACAAGGGACAGCCAGATCCCAGCCCCTTCCAGCTCACGGGCTGGCAAGCAAGAAGCGCCAGCTCTCCCCCTCCCATAAGCCACCGGCTGATCCAGAGAAACACAGGCTCTGACGATCGCTGTCAAGGTGAAACGCGATTGGATGCCTGTGGTGCTTTGGCGTTTCACTGACCTTGCAGGTCTGGGGCTGGTGGTCTCACTTTGTAACCATCTGCTCAGAGGATGGCGGTGCACATCGTGGCATCTAGAGGGGTGTCCTGCTGAGGGTGGTAGCCATTGTTGATTCCGGATAGTCTCATTTTGAAGTCCTACATTGTTCATTGCTTTTATTCTCTTTTGCTTTGATTATGTTATATCCAATGGCATGAGCAGCTATTTCAAAGATAATAAGATGTATATGGTAGCCATTTTGAATTTACTTTTGTCTTGCTCTGAATTGTTGATTTTGTAATGTTGTAAAGTCCTGTATCACTCACTCTGGTTTGTTCTGATTGGTTTTATTCTGTTTTATTTTCCTTGGTTTTATCCTCT
>RJWT010047723.1:0-11298 GCA_004365215.1 Cuniculus paca | reverse complement strand
CAATTCCTACTGCAAGTCAAAGATATGGCAAAAACAGTAGGAGCTGTAGCAGAATAATCAAATCACTGTGAAGTAATGCCATGTGGTCGAACTCCTAGGCAGGTTTGTATAAATAAATGGCAGATGGAAGAAACAAGGCAGAAGGAAGTAGCACAAAGTATGGATGCGCATAAGACAAATTTCCCCCAAAATAGTTGGCTAGTTTGCTTTAAAATGTGAAACTGTTGGACCACTGAAAAAATATGTTTGCAATGTGACAGGATTCAATTAAGAAGGATTTTAATCATTAGAATAAGAGGGCAAATATTTCTAATTTATTTATTCATGCAAATTGAGACTTGTGAGGATTCTATCATCGTCCTTTGTGTTTTAGCTTTTGAACCAAACCAGAGTTCAAATTATGTTTGATTTGCTCTAAGATTCTATAGTAATGTACAGAATTACATAGTCATACTCATGCTTAGAAGGACACTTTAGATAGAGTAGAAAAATAGAAAAACAAAGGCTACTATTTTTAAAATGTATCTTTTAACCTTAGAAATCATACGTACATAGCTTCTGGCATGTAAGCAAAATTTAACTTCTTTTAGAAAGTACTAAGTTTAAGAAAATGTACCTTCCCATATCGTATGTTCCTCCTGCTGAAAAATGTTTTCATTGTTTAATAACTAGAGAATTAGAAGTTTATCATCAGTGTTTTCAATTTCTCTGAATTTTAAAAAGTTCTTTTTCTAGTGATAGTTTTATAGCTTAATTAATACTCTTTAATACTGCTCAGTAATATTACTACTATTCTTTGAGAAGGTTTCAGAGTGGAATTATATCTTGGTTACTAGTTAGTTTCTCATATATGGAATAGAATAGTAAAACGATTATAAAAATTGCAGGTTGTTACAATCACCCTTGAAAAAAATCCACAAATACATCACAAAGTAGTGTATACATGATTTGTGTAACAAATACATCACAAAGTAGTGTATACATGATTTGTGTAACAATCTCATTTGTTAATTTATTGGCCACTAAATCTGAGAACCACAGAAATAAAGACTCTATTAGTGCATGTGTGTGTATGTGCTTGGACATTAAAGACATATTGTCTTATGATAACTAATTATACTTTGAGAGTAAAAAGACAAAGACGGAAGAATTTTAGAAATTTTATCATGTGATACTTTATTGTGTTTTTAGCAATAAATATCTATAACATTAAGGTGTACTAGATCTATTAATGAATATGTTTTTTCTCTCATTTTTATAGAACATAGTTTCTCAATCAGTGCCTCATGATATTCTAATGCGTACAAGATTTGTTGAAAGATTCCCAAAGAGCTAAAGACATCATATTATAGCAATAGATGCATACCAATGTTTATCACAGCACAAATCATAAATACTACATTTGGGAAGCAGACTGTATGTCCATAAATACATGAATGGATAAAGAAAATGTGTTATCTAATATAATGAAGTACTACTCAGTGATAAAGAATGATAAATTGCATACATTTGTAGAAAAACAGATACATCTGGAACATATAATGTTAAGTAAAAACAAAAAGCAAAACAAAAGACTGACAGAAACAGGGAGATAGCTTCTTTGCAAATGAGAAGGAGTTGTGGAGACTAAGGGTGGGTGGAGGGAAAAGGGAAAGTAAAGAGATTTAATTTGACTTTTACATTTAATACTGTTACATTTGTAGTATAGTTATATACTGTAGTTACTGTGGTCTCTGCAAAGTTCCATATTTACAAAACTTATTATTTTGTCTTTTGAGTCTTTATTTTTAGTCTCCATGGCCAAAGAAATATCTATAACTTTTATAACAATTAGCACTTTCCCTGAGTAACACATTTGTCATCCCAGGTACTGTAAATACTTCACTCTGCTTTCTTTTGTTTTCATTTAAATTTATTTATGTGAACATTTAAAATACCTAGCTTTGCTTTTGGTTCCATATGCTCTTATTTTACATATTCATATTATGCAGGTAAGACTTCATGGATGTCGCTCTCACCAAGGGAAAAGAGCTCTGTGGCAGCAATGCCTTCTGGCTCACCTCTTCGACCTTTCCTTGGGAGCATTTCAGTTGGCAAGATTACAATTTAAGTCATAATGTATTTATCATAAGTAAAATTCTTTATTTGTCATGGACATTTTTACAGTACTCAATTAATCTGCTGAGGTTAGGAGCCTGGCATATTGAATAGACCTAGTTTAGATCCCTGAAAAAAATGATAGAAGAAAGACTATTTCTTCTGCAATGATACATCAAAATAAATCTATTTGAAATGAAATTATAAAATATTCAGTATGTTAAATGGATACTATGAAATACATACAGTAGAATATTGTGGAAACTACCTTAGGGTAGTTGAGAAACAGCAATCTCATATTCAAATGATACCTTCTTTTATTCACTGAAAACTTTTATTCACATAAAACTAGACCACCACAAACTTAATTTTTTTACACACTTAATTTTACTAATTGAGATAAATATGACACTATGCAGACACTGCCATGGTTAAAAGCTAACAATATCAATGCTATCAAAGACTTAGACCAATTGAAATTTTAAAATATTGCTGAAAGCATTAGAGGGAAATAACTCCCTACCTGTTAGAGGTGCTGAGTTCATGTCTCAGGTGGCTGATGAATGGAGTCTGGGACAACAGAGGTTAAGAGCAGGAAAAGTTTTATTAATGGAAAGCCCTGAGAGGCATGTGGGGGGTCTAGAAAGTGGGTTGTCACTGAGGTTCTCTATCTAGGGGGTTTTATACAGTAAAATCACCTCACAGGTTATCTTGGGTCAAATTACAATCAACCCATAGGATTAGAAGTACAGTCACTTAGCTAATATTAATCTAATAGAAAAACAATGTGCATAGCAAGGGTACATAGCACGGAGAAGAACAAAAACATTTGTCAATGGGGTAGTAAAAAGGGTCAGAGTGCTCTGGCTATCTATTCATGCACTCACTAAATTGTTTCTATATGTTTATTATATTGCTCAGGTTTATTGGACCAGATGGTGCAAGTTACAGTACAGTTTTAGGTGTCCTTTCTCTGGAGAGGCTCTCAGGCTCCATCATGGGGCCTAATTTCTATCAACTCAGCCCTAGACCACGGGCCTGGCCTCATCTCTGTTCTGAATGTATCTTGGTCCTGGTTTCCTTATAACTTCCTGTCAGTCTCTACTAATTTAGTTATCTGGAATAGAAGAACTGAAAATTCGGAAAACTTGCATTATACTGTAATGCTAAAAGACATATCTTTAAAACCAATGCTATCATGCAGATATACACAATAGTGTTTCATGTTTTATATGTACCTGAAACAAAGACGTACCTTTAAAACCAACACTGTAATACAGATATTCAGAATTTCATATGTATCTGAAACAGAAGACCAAAATGTACTAAATGTTTATAGAAGCATTATTCATAATAAGCAAAAACCAGAAACTGTCTCAAGTATATATTAATAGCAAAATGGTAAAATCAATATATTCTAACAGAATATTCTGTAACAGAAAATAAAGTATTGTCACATAAAACAACATGGATGAATTTCCCAAATATCTTCTTAGATTAAAAGCAGTAAAAAAATATACAACAATAGAATACACAGTAAAATTTCAACCATTTTTAAAATTTAGTATATTCTATCTATGTTGGTTAGCGAATGCATTATTGAACTTTCTTAACTGAAATTCACTGAAAATGTATGAGAGCAGTGGAACTTCACATGCCGAGCAATTGAAAATTTTGATATTTTCTCAAATATACATTGTTACTCCATTAGTCTTAATAATTCTTTCCTAGCATCCAAATTATGATGTTGTCTAACATTAGTAACAATTGAATATTTAATAAGCTTTTTAAGAAAAGAGAAGTTAAACTTTTTATGAAAGATAAGTTACATACTGCTCCTAAGCAAACCGAGTGTGTGTAGCTTGATAAATGGTCACAAATTAAATCCAGCCATGAAAGTGCTACTTGGAGTGACGGAGGGTATTCTGTGTGTTCAACTCATTCTCTGATCAGTTGCCATCTTCACTCTGCACTCCAAAAAGATCAAAGACCTTGATTTTAACATCATGTTTCTTGGAAACTTCTCATTCCAGAGTAAACCTGGCAGGGCACTGACTAGAGTCCATGAATCTGGTTATTTCCATTTCTTAGTTTTTTAGTCATGCTTTCAAAAACAATATTATTATTTTATACTTTGCTCCCTTGGGGAGTTTTTAACAGGACTTCTTTCATGTTCCCTTTAAGGTTCTGGAGATATTTTGAATCTTAAAGATTATATCATTGTTGTGAGAGTTTAAAATTTAAAGCAAACATTGGTACACATTCTTAGTTTGATAGACAGGCAAGACAGAAAATGCATGACTGCAAACAAGTAGTATAAATAGACTAATAATAGATACTTTGCTTTCTTTCTCTAGTTATTTCCAGCAGACAAAATTCCTGATAGCATCAAGATTTATTCCTTTTTCAGAAAGCTAATAGAACTAGTCATTACTTTTCAGAAGTAATTACCAAGGACGGGTAAAATCCAGTTCTTGAAACATCTTCGATCATGCCCAAAGCCTAAGTCTCATGAAATCTCTTTAAATCAGAATGGGAAGCTTATGAGAATTTTCCTAACCAAAAGGGGGAAAAAAAAACAGCCTGAGGACGATAAACAAAATGATTTTTTGCAGTCTAAAAAAATTGTTTCCACACAATTACAATATGTAAAGGCATTTCAAAGATTATATTTATAGGCTTTTAACTTAACTTTAGAAGGTTCTTATAATTCACTATGACTTTAAACTGAATTAAACTAAGTCTAAAACAGAATTTTTTTTATTTTCTTGTACGTTACATACAGTCATCCTGTCTTGCCCTCTGTGACATTAGAACAAAAGATGTATTTTTTTTTCCTATGGAGTGAAATATCATAGAAAAAAGTCATTTTATCACCAAAGTTAGATGAATAATGGTAATTGTCATTCTGTCATTTTCACTATTGGAACTTATGGCTACAGGAGGCTGCTCAGGGATACACTGTTTTTAGAAAGTTTAATCAAAGTTGGCAGCCTGTGTGGGGGAGACATCACAGAGGAGTGGAAAGAATCTCTTTCCTGATGAGTGCTTGCTCATGAAAGAGCTATGAAAAAGAGAGTTTTATTTTCTTCCTAAGGTAGAGTAGTGCATGAGGATGTTTTTGAAAAGAAACCATGCATTTTGAACAAACATCAAAGAGAGAGATTGCACAAATGCCTTATCATTTGTAATCTATTCATAATGGTTAAAAAGTGAAATTCATCTTTATTAAAAAGTGAAATTTTAAAAATTCAACTGGTAGAAAAATGTTAACTATTTTTGATAAATTAGAAACTAGTATATTTATATTGATCTTCTAAGGTTTGTTGATATATTTGACTCTTATAATACATTAAAAAGTATTTTAATTTTTATCTTTGCTTTTTTTCTCTTAATAACTCTTTTAATATTCCAAGTTAATATGTTATGTACTTAGAATCATACCAGACTAAATAGAATTAAAATTTCATACCAAGTTACTTTAACATGATTGTAAAAAGATAATTCTAATTTTTAGGGAGGAGTGTGACGGAAGTATATTATACTCAACACATAATTTATACAAGGAGATTGTATGTGTGAAAATGGATCATTTTGCCTATTTTTTCAATCGTTGGTCTGGCAATGCATAAAGAATCACAGAAAAGTAAAAAGCCTTTCTTAAGGACCTAAAAAAAAAATATTCACAGCAACTGTCTCCCTGTCAGAAAATACTTTGCTACTGGCTAACTCAAATCTGTCATGCTTAACATTAAGTCTAGTTTCCCTTGTTTTGTTTGCAATATAAGAAAAGTATTGATCACCATGCTTCCACAAAGCTCTTCATATATTTGAAGATTTGTTAAATCATAGCCTCCTCAATAGACTTCTAGTTTTTATGTTGTATGCTTTATTCAACTCATTTTTACACTGAAAAGTCTTCCTATTTTATATTCTTTACTTAGAATGTCACCCTTTAGCTGACAAAAACTTGTAATACTATGACAGTGAGATTTTTGATTCAGCACTAATATCAGCTATTCTAATAATTAACAAAATACAGGTGAGATTTTATTTATTCATTTACTTACTTACTTATTTATTTTTGCTGGGGATGGCATATGCCGAGCAATGGCACTTTCCCTGAGACTCTGCAGGCCATGGCGAGGGGCAACTGAAGAAAGGTAGAGAGGGTCAAAGTTGCCTCACTCAGGAGCTCTGGCAGCCTCCCACCCCATGCCCCATTTAGACATCCTCAATGTCCTATTACCCATTTACTCCAAATGTTTTAGAAGCCACCCTTTCCTTCAGTAACAGTCCAAGAAATCGCTATTGCAAAGGCTGAGATCATAAATATATATATTACATTCTTTGCTTTTATGTGAGATGGTTGACTCAAGCCTGAGGGGAGCAAGTTGGCCCCAGATGTCTCTAAGACCTTTTATTTTAATAAAGGAAATAGGCACATTTTTCTTTTGGCAGCAATTTGTTTCTTTGTAAATTTTTTTGCCTTATTTGTTAATTTCAGCTCAATTTTTCAATTTTTCCTAAGGGATACTTTTCTTTGTTAACTAGTGACTAACCTTATATGTATTGAATAGCAATGGACTATTATTAAGTAAGCGAATGTGTTCTTACAAATGAATCTGCTACCTTATCCTTTCTTTTTTTAGCAATGCTCTTTTGCTTCTGCTGCTTATTTATCTTGCCATTTATATTTTATCATTAAGGAATTTTTCATTAAGAATTCTTTGGTTACTCTCTAATTAGTGCAGCACAGGTATAGTGATTTCTAGTACTTTATTGGTTTCTAGTGTTTTTTCTATATTTGAATTTGAAAATTTGTCACATATGAAAGCATGGTTACTTTTTTGGGTAATTCTCTGGCAATTATAGTTAAATATAAATTCTAGTCTACTTATATGTGGTGCAGCATTAAAGAAGAATTTTCTCTCTATATATAGAGGTTTAAAATACTATATTCTACTGATGTATGTAGAATATTGTATATTAGACTACTTTTTATCAGTTATAAAACTACATTGAATAGTCAAATAATCATTCAATTATATAATTGAAAGTAATATTTAAAATCGATGTGAACACATAGTTTTTCAGGGCAATTATATATATATATATATATATATATATATATATGTACACATTGCATTTTATCTATATGTGTGTGTGTGTTTATTGATGTAAAATGATATATAGACACAAGATAGAGAATGTGTTTTACCATATTTTATTAGTAATAGAACCCAATATTATTTCAATATTAGAATGCACTCAATTTAAAGTTTTTCTGTCCTGGTCCTTATTGATGCTATATGTATTACAATACTGTGTCTTGTCTCCAAAACATTTAGAAAACATTGTTAGGAAAGAGCCAGGCAGGACATACATTACAGACTGTCCATTCTACTGCCTAGAATGGAATGAAATGAAGTTGCACTACATACCTTGGACTTGAAGTAACCCAGAACATGGAAACCAGAAAATGGAAGGTATTTGTGTTTTCATTACCATGGAGACACTCTGCTACCCCAGGACTTACTATTTCTGTCATTGTTTATGTGACAGGAGACAAAATCGTATCTTGAAGTCACTAATTAATTCAAGAGATGCAATCAAAAGATTAAGAAACAGTAACACTATAGTTTTATTTCTCAAAATTATTAGTTAACTGTGATGGACATTCTAGGGTACTGTTCAGATTTGATCTGGCTGCTAAAGAACACTTTCACCACTGCTAGGATGAAAGGCAACTGTAGTCTTCATCTGCTTTGAAGTCCAATAATTTCAAAATCTGAAGAAAATCATTATCCTGAAGGTCACTCGCTCTGGGAGCAGCCAACATCCAGTGATTGATTCCCACGAAAGTGTGATTCCCCAGCCTCACAGTACCATCTAGGAATGACTCGGAGAGGCCATTTGGTCATCAGAGCTCCTTGTAGAGGCTGTGGAGTTTTCTGTCAAGACTTCATGCACCCCAATTTTTCCCTCTCCCCATTTTTCCTTCTTCTCCTTCCCTTGATTCACAGACATTGATTATCAGAGGACCCACTAATAAATTTCCTGCACACCCACCTCCATTACAGAAGCAGTCCACTGGAAAACCCAATCTACAATAGGATGAATTGAGGATTGAAATTAATGAATAATTTACAGAACTTGATTAGCATGGTAAGGTCAACTTCAGGATTAACCAAATTCATTCCTCATCTATTACCTATGTACATATAATCTGAGGTTCAACTGTACCAGCAAGAACGACTAAAACTACGAACACATAAAAGTCCTTGTTGTGGAAAGAAATAATGCCTCATTTTGCATTTACTGTTGTAGTAGGTTTCTGGATATGCAAAAAATTGCATTTAAAAATTAACAAAAATGATTTCATTAAATTCAGTAGATTTTTGAGGATGTGTTGATATTAATGTTCATTATATGCACTGAGGGAAAAAATGTTTTAAATGATTAAGCCCTTAAATGATTAAGCCCTTAAAAAGGGACTTAATCCTGGAGAAGTTCATGATTGAAAAAAGGAATAACTATTAAATACAAACTTAAAATAATGTATACCAACCTATTACCAATAGATTTAAGGAAAATATTGATAGAAAAATGCATGGTTTCAAAGAAATTTATATTAACTTTTTTGCCTGTAGTTCCATAAATTTTAGCTAAGCATTTAGTCAGCCAAAATATGCACTGCACTTTTCAGGCTTCTGTGCAGGTGTGTGCTTCCGTGACCACCATTCTTAGGTCAGTGTGCACGCAAAGTGCCACTTGGCAGTTGTCAGCGCTCTGTATTGCACAGGGTCACTGCCTCTGTGTTTTGCACTGTTTCTCCTCACTTGGAATGGCTACCTTGCACCACTGGGTGACCTTGGATTGGAAGTCACATTTAACAGTGCTACAAGAAGGGCATCTACATCTCTGGTTGCAATAAAGCCCTGAACTACCCCAGTTTGGGGGGTCTTGAACTGAATCTGAAATAGCATAAAGGAAAAATATTGTAACATACTAAATAGAGAGCATTTGTTCTACAAGCGTGTGAAAGTATCCTTAAATATGAGAAGGTACATTCTCTTCTTTCCATAACACCAGAGGCTCATTTATTTTGATTTTAGAGTAATACTAATATACTATTTATTAGGACCCATTACTGGATCTTTCTATATTGAATCAAGTGACACAAAATCATAACTTTTGCTATTCAAGTCAAGCAAAATAATATTTTCCCTTACTATTTTTGTCTCTGAATACCTCTTCTTAAGTAACATTTTCAATGCCAATATCACAATAGGTGTAATTATCAAAGGACACTCTGTAACTACTCCCTAAGAGAAACCTTAGGTAGAGGTCTCTGGAACATAACAATAAGAATGTGCATGTTTCATTCAATTGAATGTTGACAACAGATTGATGCAAAAATATATGAAAATCAATCAAATACAAACCTTTATTTTTAAAAAAAGCTCATTAATTCACTCTACAGATAGACTTTCAATGTCTATTATGTGCAAGGTTATCGTTTGGGAACACATAATGAATCAAGCTGTTCAGCCTCCTTTTTTTTTTTTTTTGTTTTTTTTAGCAGAAAACTAAGGGTAGATGGAGCCCTCTCTCCTGAGAGGAGAAGAAGGTAGGAAAAAAGGAGGAAGAAGAGGAAGAGGAGGACAGAGGGAGAGAGACGAAGAAAGACTCCAAGGGCTGCAGCGAATTTATTTATGCACTCAGAAGGTTGAATGTCACGTGAAACCCCTCTGCTAATAGTTTATCCACGTGGCTTGCCTCAGAAGCTCTATGTTCTTGACCATAAATGTAGCCTTGAGGTAACAAAGCACTGGGGAGAATCAAGTATAAAAGGGTGTTCAAACTTCTTAAGGACATAAATAGTACTTTTCTATCACAGGGAAAAGCACTCACAAATGAAAACAGGCTTTCTGGCTATTATTAGGAAATGATGCTTACTCATGCAGACAATTGCAGTTCAAGAAATGACAGAGTTTAATGCTGTGGTCCTTGTGGTACGTTCTCACTCAAATATAAGTACAAATCACACTGTGGTATTAAGTGCTTGCCTTCTTGGATGTGAAAGAACATTTCTCTGGTAGGCACTGTAGTTATAATTTGATATGCATCTATGTCTGGTGCCACTTAATCAAGTAAAGTTTTCCCCTGCCATAAAAGCTTTTGTGAATTTCATAGCAAAGTCATAATCATGTTTTTTAAAATGCAAAATGACATTTTCTTTCTTCTTGAGCAGGTACTGACATTTCCCCTTGAGCTTTCTTAAAGCGCTTTTCTCTGTAAATATCCTACTCTTCCTTTACTGAAGTTAAAAAATCATTTATTTTGTATAAAAATCACTACAATCAAATTATAGTTTTTTTGGAAAATAAAAATTACACTAACCAAATGTGTATATTTCACACAAAAAATGTTTGCAGCCAGAGACCTAAGGTGATACTAAATTTTTCACTTTTTCTTCATGAGTTTTATATCTACTCTGATAAATCTCTGTGTTATTAGAACACCCTCTTCTCATATTTTCAGATGCAATTTTAACATATTAAAAATTAGACAAAGATTAGACAAGATCAGGTCATCCCTGAACTTATCACTCAAAGGACAAATTCATCACATTTACATGACACACTATGCTAAAATGTGAAATATTCAATTATCAATACTAGGAGAAAATTAAATTTACTATGTTTAAATCATTTTGTTTTGTAGGTAGAAAAATTTTCAATGCACTGAAATTGCAGAACAAAATAAAAGTGCAACTTAAAAACAGAACATGATCATTTTAAAGACATAATATACAAGTATCGTACAGTGCGGCTTTGTATGTATTCTCGCCCAGAGTCTAATATTTGAATATTTTAGTATAGGTTTTTATTTTGTTTGTTTGTTTTGTACCAGGAATTGAACTCATGGCCTCGTGCTTACCAGGCAAGTGCTTGAACAACTGGGCTAAATCTCTGGCCTTGTATTATAGTTTTATTTGGTCTATCTAGAGAAACAGAACCCACAGGTTGTCTGTTTGTGTGTTTGTATGTAAAAGAGACACAGACAGCTTCATTTTAAAGAATTGGCCCACATGTTTGTAAAAGTCCAGTAGTTACAGAACAGATCAGCATCTAGAAACTCAGAAGAGTTAGTTTTGTAGCTCAGTTCTGAAGACAATCTGGAGAAAATATTACC
>RJWT010047722.1:0-11249 GCA_004365215.1 Cuniculus paca | reverse complement strand
AAATAAAAAAAGAACTCAGAAAAATCTGACCACCCCATCAAATTTTACGTTCCAATCCAAAAATGGGCATCTGAAATGAACAGACACTTCTCAGATAAAGAAGTACAAACAATAAATAAATATATGAAAAAATTCCTGACTTGAAATTATACTACAAAGCTACCATAATAAAAATTAGTCATTTGAAAAATACAAATTAAAACAAAATCGTGAGTCCATCTCACTCCAGAATGAATGGCTAATATCAAGAAATCAACCAATAACAAATTCTGGCAAGGCTGTGGGGAAAAAGGAACCTTTCTCCACTTTTGGTGGAAGTATAAATTGATATGACCAATATGGAAATCAGTATGGAGATTCCTCAGAAAACTAAAATTACAGGTTCCATTTGACCCAGCTATTCCTCTTCTTGGTATCTTTGTGAAAGAATTAAAAGCATCATACCACAGTGATATATGCACACCCATGTTTACAGCTGCACAATTTGTAACAGCCAAATCTTGGAAACGGTTCAGATATCCATCAACCAATGAAAGGATAAAGAAAATATGTGCAATGTAGTACCACATAGAAGGGCAAACTTGAGACATTTTTAGGTATATGGATGCATCTTGAGAACATAATTTTAAGAGAAATAAATCAAACACACATGTTGAAACATCTCATTGTTTCTCTTGTATGAGAAACCAACGGTGTAAAAAAGGACCAAAGTGGATGATAGATGTTGACAAATAGCAAGAAAATGTTCAAATGGGAAGGGGAAAGGGAGGAATCACTGAGAAAGGAAGGAAGGGAAAAGGAAAAATACTAAATTTTTTTTCTATTTGCTATTTATCTATACCATATTTTGCACAGAAACATTCTAATATTTTTCAAATGACTAGCCAGTTATATAGCACTATTAATTAATAATTCATATTTCCCTTGTGATTTGAGACTAAACCTTCATAGTTTTCTAATTCTTTATATCTATTTAGGTCTGTTTCTGGACCTTTTATTGCACCGATATCCCTGATTATGCTTCATTACTATTGAAGCTTTTTGTTAGTCCTGTTCTCCAAATAAATAGAATCAATAGGTTCTGCCTGTAGAGGTGTATTATAAAGTATTTGTTCGCACAATTATAAATGCTAAAAAATTTATTATGTGTCCTGTTCAAGTCAGAGATACAGGAAAATGAGTGATGTAATTCAAAGGCCTAAGGGCTGAAGAGCCTAGGGTATAAATTACAGTCAGAGTCTGAAGGCCTGAGAACACGAATTAGCAGCGGCAGGAGGAAAGTTTTATTCTATCTCAGTAACCAGGCAGAGAGATAGATATGTGAATCTTTTCCAGAAACACCCTCATGGACACAATCAGAAATACTACTTAATCAGACATCTGGATATCTGATGACCTAGTCAAGTTGAGATACAAAATAAATCATCATAGACTTCATGTTTCATATCTGCTGAAACTAGCTGAAACTAGGTCATTATTCTTTTCTGAAGTTTTATGTGATATATATATAAATATATTTTAGAATAAGGTTGAACAGCTTTTTAAAAAATAAAATTTATTGTATATTTTTATTGGGATTCCATTGAATTTATGCATTAATTTAAGAAAATGAAATATCATGTCTTATCATTGATTTAAATTTTCTTTAGAATTCTGGAGTTTAAATTTTTCTTCAATAAATTCCAGCATATTTTTTCTAAGTTTAATTTTAGTTTTTCACTCTTTTTGCCAATATTGTAAATAGAATAATTTCTTCCATTGTTTCTCCAAACTGGTTCTTGTTTCCATACATATAAATTCTTGAGTTATATATTTTTTATATCCCCTACTATTCTGTTAAATGTATAACAATTTTTTGTTAAGTTTTCCAAGTGTACAATCATACATTTAAAGAATGATAATTATATCACTCCATTTTAATTTGTTTGATCGTATTGGATATTATCCTGAGTCCAATATTAAGTAATAGTGGTGACTCTGAGAACCTTTGTTACTGGTTTTAGTGAAACTACCTCTGATCTTACTCCATTAATGACACTGTCTCCTATAATGAAATATATTTTATTGTTACCTGTAATATTTTTCCCAGTTTGCCAAGTTTCTTCTCTGTAATTGTGGTAATATATGATATATAGTCCATGTGTTCATTCCTGGAATTAAATAATGAAGTTACACCATGTAATTTTTCAGTGTACTGCTAGATTCTGCTTGCTCGGTGTTGAAAGATAAGAAATAAATATAGATTTCCATATCAACATTTTTACATAACTATTCTTAGTAAGATTGATTTGAAAATTTTTTGTTATTCAATCTGCTTCTGTTTTTTATCTCATATTAGTTAAAATGGAGGCAAAACTGTTCACAATTAGGGCTGGGTATACAATAAGTTTATGACTCTCACATCACTATTCTCAGGCAAGTAGTTCAAGTTCACAGGGAGTCTCTATTTGACATTTTTATTCCCGACCACACACTTACTTCATTTTATTTCTTTGGTAATTCCTCAAATGTTGCTGTGACTGAATCTGTATGAGATGCCATGTTCCAGCATGTGGAAAAAGGAAAGAATACAGAGAGGTACATATTCAACATTTGGAGGCCCAGACCTGGAAGCACCATACATTCTCCTAGTTGTATTTCATTACCAAGAATCTAGGCATATGGTCACGCCTCACTACAAGTGAATCCGTAGGTGGGTATCCATGTGTCCATGGAAAGGTATGTTACTATGAAAGAAAGGAAAAAGAGTTTTATAGGCAATCATTAGGCTTTAACACAGGTCTCATTCTTATCCTTGCTTCAGCAAAAGAACCTGAAACTATTATCTTATTTTTTCAACATAAACATTAGGATTTTCTGTTTTTATGTTTTGTTAGAATTCCCTGTAAAACTACCTAATATGGGAACTGCTGATAACTGAAATTACTGTAAATACCTGATAACTGTATTTTTTACGAAATACTGGCTCAATTTTTAATTTACTCAGTAGTCATTTTCAGTAGGCAGTATTTTCTTAGGAAAGTACACATTTCATTCAGGTTTTCAAATCTATATGCTTAAAGTTGAGCAAGAGACTAAATAATGATTGTTAAAGTTTTCTCTTTTCTGTGGCTATTTTTCCTTTATTTTTAACGTGTTTTTACTGCATTTGTGATTATTTCTTTTATTGATTTGTGACTGAAGAATGTTTCTACTCTTTCAGTGTTTTACAATTTAATGGTTGCTTATGATGCTTAATACATGCCAACATTACACTTGTATATAACACTGCATTGGCAATAAAAGGAAGTTTTATTCCCTATTCTATATATATAAAACTCATTTAAAATTACATTTAAAATATGATTATGTATTATTAACATAATCTTTCTTTATCCAAACATTTTTTCCCACTTATGAGAAGGAGTAAAGTGTCCTAAAAGTAGTATCTTTCTACTTCTCTATGTGGCATTTATTTTTGATTGCTGCAACAACTTTATCAGGTGTGTAACTATTTGTTCCCATTATAATTTTGTGATCTGGAAATGTTAGCTTTATAAAACCTCCTTTTTTGTCTCACTTAATTTGTTTTGGCTTCAGTTTGTCCTAATGTGCTACTCAGATCATCTCTACTTTCTGTGTATATTTGTCTTCACAATTTTTTTTTTGAGACTACTTTTCTCTATGTAGTTCAGCCTGGCCTTGAACTCACTAAGTAGCCCACACTGGTCTTGAACTCACAACAGTCCTCCTGCCTCAGCCTCCCAAGAGCTGAGATTACAGGCATGCAACCACCACACCCGATCTGTTCACAATTTTATACTCATTTTCAAACTTTTTTTTTCTTTTTTTTTTTGGTGAGCCCTGGCACAAAGCATGAGATTTGTTTCCTGAAAAAGATAAAAGTTTTTCTCTGAATTAAGTCAATATATCTGTATTGTCATGACATAAATTTGGTCACACTTCCATCATAGTTCAATTTTAATTTGGCAGTTTGTATAAAAAGCCAAGATGAAATAAAGATGCATTAAACTGGGAAAAAAAAAGGTTAACTGGGTATGAGTGTGACAGAATATAGCAGGAAGAAGAGTAGGTAAGGAAAGATTTCAGACCATGATGCAGTTCTGAAACTTGGGAAAGAGAATAAAGAAAGGACAATTGAGTAGGAAGAGCTCATACCAGTGTAGCTCTGAAAAAGTGATGGCCAATCCTACAGAAAGCTCTAGGACAAAGACTGCATTAGAGAAACTCGGATTGGGCAGAAATGACTGGGTTTTAATTCCTTGCCATACCAAGTCTATAGTGGCATGAAACCACATGTCCATGGCTCCTATGATACAACACATCTTGGTACAAAGATCTGAGGCCATAGTTAATTTCACACCTCAAGGAATGCTTACACTTGAGAGAAGATCTAAGCTAAAGATCTCCATGGCTGCCTGTAATGGTTAATACATTGTGTCAACTTGAGAAGTTTAGAAGTTTAACTAAGCCACTCAGTAGGGGGCCAGGATTCTCACTTTGAAAACATTCCCAGCCTATGCAAGAGGAGGCACAGAGACGGTGTGAGTGCTACACCCACCATGGGAGGGTACCTTCTTTATAAGGGAGGAAAAGAGGCTTGCTCCCCGCCCCCCTTTGCTCTTGCTTTTGCTGTCTTCCACAGCCCTGTTGCCTCTGTGCCATGCCACCCTGCCTTGAAGCCAGTTGATTATGGACTGAAACTTCCACAAACTGTGAGCTAAATAAAACTTTCCTTCCTTAATTTTGGGTATCGGGTATTTTGTCTCAGCAACAAGAGAGATAAGTAACCAACACACTGCTGCACACAAAAATATATTTTTATTCAAATATAATTTACATATAGAAATACACATTATCTTAAGTATACAGAGAACAAGTTTTGGCAAATTCACGTCAATTTGCCTGATCCCAAACAAGGTACAGAATGTTTCCTTCATACAGAAAATGTTACCTCAGATCTAAACAACTCTTCCCTGTCTCCCAACCCCTAAACACACATATATATGCATTGAGGCAACTGCATTCTGATTTTTATTACCATAGTTTATTTTTCCTGCTTTGAATGTCATATAAATAGAATCAGAACACATATTCTATTTAGTTTCTGATTTGTCATGCAAAACATGGTTTTTATATTGCATATTTTGGTAATTTTTAATTTTTTTATTTCATTGTATGAATATACCACAATTTATCTGTTTTCCTTTTATGGAAACTTTGGGTATTTTCTGCTGCTAGTTATTGTAAACAAAGTACTATAACCATTTTCCCTATTTTGTGGACATATGTTTTCACTTATCTATGGCAAATATCTAGAAATAGAATTGCTGAGTCATTTGCTAAGTATATGTTAAATTTATAAGAAACTGAGTTTTCCAAATTGTTTATACCACTTTTCATACAAATAGCTGGTTGTGCTCTTGTTGGTATTTAAATCTATATAATAATTTGTAAAAACTCATACCTTAATGCCACTGAATCTTTCAGTCAGTGAACATATATTTCTCCATTTACTTAGGTAATTTAAATTTTCTCGCAGAAATGTTTTGTTAACAATGTAGAGGACAAATAATCACTTGTTAAAACATTCCTGAATGTTTCGTGTTTTTATGCTATTGTAAATAGTATTGTTCTAAACTTTTTATTGTTCAATTATTTATTGCTATTAAATAGAAATAAAGTTGACTTTTGTACATTGATTTTATGGTGTATTGCCTAAAATAATGTTGGTAGATTTGTGTCTTTGTATATCAGCATGTCTTCTAAAATTAAACTGATTTCTTACTAAACCTTGTACATAATCCTTTCCTTGATGTCTTACTGGCTAGGACCTCTAGCACACTGGAAGTGGTAAAAGCGAACTACACTGTCTTGCCTCTGATCTTTAACAGAAACTGTTAGTATTTTACCACTGAATTTTCTCTTCAATATGGACCACATTCTTGCTTCATTTAATGTCTTTAAAAATTCTATTCCTGACACTAAATTTACTTATGTACCAAATAGTATAAGCTCTTTTCTTGTTTGGCTGTCAGAAGAAGGGTATTCTGATTCTTTACAGGATTTGGATTGGGTTGAGACTTTGGTAAGCCTGAGTTTATCTACTCACAGAATGGAGCAAATATTGCCTCTTTGCCTAGTGGCTACGAAGAATTCATTTCACTGTAGTCCTCAGTGTATGAGGACTCCCTTGCATCTAAGACTGTTAATAGAAAAGTATAATTTCTATTTTGTACTAGATACTCTTGCTACCACAAACATGAAGTTCTTTTGTATGCTTTTACATCCTAGCCTTTAACTTTATTGTTTTTCATATAGGTGTGTGCATGCATGTGTGTGTTTAAATCTTAAAAAGATTTGGGAGTTTGTTCTACTGGTAATCTTTTTGTCCCTTATTGTGCTTTTTTTCATTGTCTGTTGTTACCTGTGCTTCTTCCAGTATTTCTTCATTTCTCAGATAATTTTGCTTTTGACTTTTCCTAATCTCTCCTCAGACCAGCTAGCTCATTTATCTCTTCTTGTTACATCTCTACTGTTTTCTCTCTCTTGTTCCATTTCTTCTTTGTAATCTTCCTTGAAAGAAGTTACTACTTTACCAAAACTTAAGTGTTTGTTGCCCTTTTCTCTATTTCATGGACACCTTTTTAGAGTCTGCCTATAAATTTTGCTGCTGTCTTTCACGTTTATCTTACAGTATCTGTATTATGGCTGTATCCCTTTTTGGTCTTCTAGCTACAATCAAGTGTTGTGAGGCTGTGCAAATGTTCTTTATCACTCATTATTAATGGGTTGAATTTTCTGAACCAGCTACTTGCAGGAGGTTACTGCTTAAGATACAGAGGTCAAAATAATTTGTCGTTTTATAATTCAAAGATTCTCTGTTCTGTTTCCTACAAAAACAACACAATATTACTTAGGATGCTTTGTTTAGCTCAAATATAATTCAGAAGGATTTCTCCTGCTGGGTTGCTTACCTAATTTCTGATGCCTTGGGAAAAAAAAGACCATATAATTTTTTTGAGAAAAATAATCTTTGGCATCTTTTGTGGTATGTTGTTGTTGAAGACTTCTGTCACTTTTTCACTTCTGATTATGCAACCTTTTCTAGGTCTCTGTTTTGCTCTTGTAACTCTTATTATGTGCTTTGAGTTTGCTCATTCTATTTGCGGATTTTAAAAACTGTTATTTGCTTTACTGCTTTTGTATGATTTCCAGAAGAAAAGGAAAAATGCACACTTCTACTTTTCACATCGGAAGTCACAAAGGTGCTTTGACAGAGGCCTAAGTTCTAACTCATGTCTTAAAAGACATAGTGTTTTATGTTGGATAACATCAATCATAATTATAAACACAACAATCAAGGATGGAAATGTTAAGTTTGCTTAAAGAGTATTAATCAATAGCTTGCACTGAAAGAAATTCTATTCAACTGTAATTACTAGAGCAACTCAGTTGGCTATCAAAATACTTTGTCATCTATAAAACTTTCATTTATCATCTGGAAAATGATTGCATTATAAAACAAGCAGCCCAAGATTCTAGAAATAGAGAAAATTGTTGGATAGGGCCTAGCTTTTTTTTGAGAACTAAGATATAAAGAATACCTTATAGAGTTAGATGAGCTATGAGAGGGGTTATAAGTGCAAGGATATATTTCACTGTGAAATTAGAGTAGGCATTGAAGTTGAAGGCTGGCTCCTAGTGAGTTTTCTTTTGCAAACACTAAGTAATCACTGGTACAAAGGTCACAGAAGTATCTCATGAACCCAATCACTTACAGCTTTTTGTGGCAATGGAACTGATCAACTCAATTGTCAAATGAAAACTGAGACAGCATGGGGGCATGAACCAAAGGAGAAAGGCGGGATGGGGGACGGGCAGAAAAAGAAATAAGCAAGCATAGTTATTTTTATATAGATTTGATATTTTTTGTTTTTTAATACAGCCTTGAAATACAGAATGATTAGATAGAGGAATTTTGCCTTTACACACTTTTCCCATTCTCTCTGACTCCCATATACCTTAGTGAAACCCTTTTTTTTCCCCTCAAATGCAGAAAATAATGTTTATATCACACTAACATAGACTGGAGATTAGAAGTACTAGTGAAGTTACCTTTAGACAAAAAAAAACAAAAAACAAAATACAACCACTACAAATGGTATTAATTACTAAATTTGTATAAAGTTTCAAAATAAAGCATTTTCAAAAATTTAATGAGAAATTCGAACTTGCTTTTCTGACCATATTTTCATACTTGATTTTGTGTGTGAAATGGGTATATGTACTTCCTGGCCAAAACCTATGATAAAAATAATACTAACAGGTAAAATGTCTGTGACAGTGTCTACCAAATAATAAATGCTACTTAACTGCATGTAAAATTTTGTGGGAAAATCTTAAATCTTTTTTATAGACACTGAGTATTTACAACTATTGCAATTATATTTGAAGAAGCTAGCAACTCTTCCTAGTCTTCAAAAATTTCAATTAAAAACCTAATAGGGCAACCCACTCAGGACCCCTTCTGTCTCTCTCTCAGACAAAAGCTTTCTTTCCCCAATAAATATATTCTGCTTTAAAAAAAAAACATGATATTGGAAAAATAATGAATAGTTTTCTAAAAAATACATTTCTTGTATTTAATCAAACTTTCTTTTAGTATGCCAACTTAATCATAAGCTCTAATTTATAGATCACGTGTTGTTACACTAATCATCCAGCAGCTTGGCTGAATACCTGAAAACAAATCAGCCACAAACACTCATAATAATGTCACATATACAGACAGAGGTCTGGGGCTTCTGCCTGTAGCTATACTTTCTTCAGCCCTTAACTTGCCACACTTACGGGAATGTAGAATGTGAACTTATCCTGTAGGTTCCTAGCCCAGTGGCCACCTTACATTTCTGCTGACATAGGTATTTAGGTGGCAGGACAAAACTCTGGCTGTACTCAGAACACTGAGGAAAGCAGCTAGTGACAGATGTTATTCATCATACTTGCCACCTTCAGTGATTTCAAAATACATCATGAGATATTGTCCGGATTGTGATTCTAAGGAGTCCTAAGTGAGGCTGCGCATGACCATCCCAGAGGTTCTGGCTGCTTGGAAGAGTGAGGAAATTAGTATCTCTGGTTGATATATATATATATATATATATATATATATATATATATATATATGGAATTCTTTCCCATTTATGATACTGGTTATGTGACTACATTATTCCCATTAGTGTCATCAAAGATATTTCATTCCTAGTATTTTCAACAAACCAATTTTAGATTTGTAGATCCTCTCCATTCTGTTCTAGTTTTATTTCATTAGTGTCTGTTTTAAGTAATGCATCCCTACTTTCTTTTGGTATTTTATATTTTATATTCTTTTCCTAGCATTTTTAGATGAATGCATAGTCCTCTTAATGTACAACCTTATTTTTCTCCTATAAGCTTTATGGGTGTAGTCTCCCTCTGCATGCTGCTTTAAGTGCATCCCACAAATTCTGATATGTACTATTGCTCAACATCACTCAATTCAAAATATTTTTGAATTTTTTTTGTCCATGGGTTACTTAGAATTGTATCTCTTCATCTCCTAAGATACAAAGATTTTCTAATTATCTTTTCATTGTTTCTAGTATAAGTCTATTATGGCAAGAGAATATATCCATAGGTTTCAGTCATTTAAAAATGTGACCTTATAGTTTCTGTAAATGATTTATGTATGCTTTAAAAGAACCTAGATCTGCATTTGTTGAGTGCACTATTCTATATATGTCTATTAGATCAACTTAATTCTACTTTTCAATTTTAGAATCTCACTGACTTTTGTCTTCTACTTTAAGAGATTCATGCTTTTTAAAAATATTTCTTATAGTATTTCAATTTTTGGTCCATATAGTTTGAAGCAATGTTATGAGGTACATTAAAATATAAAATTGTTGTATTTTTCCCAGTGAATGGAAACAGTTACAAAGTGTCTTTTGTTATTCAATTTTTTTCTCACTTTTACAAAGCTATAACAGCATGTTAAATTAGTATTTGTCTGACCCAATTTCCTTCCTTTTACTTTCAACCTGTATGTTATCTTATGTTTAAAATGTTAACAATGTAGGAGCCAGGCGTGGTGGTGCACTCCTGTAATCCCAGCACTCGGGAGGCTGAGGCAGGAGGATGGTTGCAAGTTCGAGACCAGCCTGGGCTACAAAGTGAGCCCAAGGACAGCCTGAACTGCATAGGGAGACCCTGTCTCAAAAAAAACCAAAAAAAAAAAAGTCTGAACAATGTATAACTAGTTTTCTTAAAATGTGGTTTAACAACTTTTAACCAGAGTAACCTATTAATAATAAATGTAATTATTGATATATCTGAATTTAAATCTACCAATTTCCTTTTGGCTTTTTTCATTTTCCTTCTATTTTTTATTATTCTTATTTCCTTCTATTTTAGATACTATACATTTTTTTTCTTTTAGTGATCAGAGATATTACAGCACATATACCTGATTCATTAAAAATGAAAATCTGTATACATTACCCTTTTTACAGATAATAGCCTTAGATTATTAATTTCTTTTAGTTTCCTCCTAGTCCCTGTTTTCATATAACATCCCCTTTTAACCAGAAGATACAGACATTTATCATTTTATACTAATGTTTATTTATGCTGAACTATATATTTACCATTTTCTTCCCTATCATTCACTTCTTCACCATAGACTTTTCACCCAGGACCCTTTATCTTATGCCTGTAGTACATTTTTGTTTGGAATATCCTTTAGTGAAAATCTGTAAACAGTTGCAAACTTTGTTATTTTAAAATATTCTATCATTATTCTATAAACTGAACATTCATAACATTCTTTGAAGATTACCCTTTGTCTGCCTTTAATATTTTTCTTATTATTGATGTAATGCAAATTCACCATGATGTATCTCAATGCTGCTTTTTATTCACACTGCTTGGGATTCACTGAACTTTATTAACTTATGTTTTAGTATCTTATTTGTTCCAGATAATTCTCTATGCTTTACCTTTCTCGAGTTTCTCAACTGCATTCAATCCGTGTCTTTATTATAAAATGAAAATAACTCTCCTATAAGCACTTTTTGATAAGACATAAAATGCTTAGAATGATGTTCAATAATTGACAGCTCTTGTTAGAACTTAAAATGAGTCATTCTGCAATTTGTCTTAACATCACAAAATATTACATATATACAGTGGAAAGCTGAAGGTCTTTG
>RJWT010047721.1:0-11256 GCA_004365215.1 Cuniculus paca | reverse complement strand
GGTCTAAAAAAAAAGAGTGAATGAAAGAGACTATATCACATCCTACACATAATTTGAACCATAATAAATCGATGCATTGTATAATATGAATTAAGACCATCCTCCAGAATAACTATAAAATTATACAAAGAAATCAACTAAAATTTATATGAAGCATTCCATTAAAATTGATGGAATTATAATCGGAAAATATATTTTATATCATTCTTTTCTAAATATTTCAGCAAATAAATTCATTCTTGAAGCCATAAATCCTAGTTTATTCATGCACATAATGCATAGAATCTTCTTACATAACAGCTGTGAGAATGAAGAATATATTTTTAAACATTTACTTATTTCTCTTCAACTTAAAAATACTTTCCTTTTAGAATTATTTTTTCTTTTAGTTAAAACTAATAGATTTTTCATGGATGCTTTCCTATGCACCATTCTTAATTTCCTCCTTAATCAAAGCATGAAGTCTGTAAAATCGTATATGTGAGACACGATGTTAAAGCAACAGCGACCTGCAAATATCCACATCAACAATTCTTGCGGGAAGAATGAAGTATTGGAAAGGAGGACAGGAGGAAACAAATGAAGAAGAATGGCGGAACCATGGAGGCATAAAGAACACAGAAGCGGAAACTTGAGATCAAGGACTCAGATAAATGGGCCACAAGGGAAGTATTACAAAATCTACAGTGATGGAGCCACACCACATCCATCGCTGCATCGTTTAGTGGCTGTGTGTTCTCAAGCGTCAATTTTCTCATAAGTTAAAAAATATTATCTATTTTATTAGTTTACTATAGGAATAAAGTGAATGACCTCTTAAACCTGTTTTCATATTTGTGTGACACACTAAGCATCGAATAATAACCTCAATTACTTATGAGTAGTAGTTAGAATAAGGCAGATAGGAACTGACCAATAAATTTACTAAACTATCCTAAAATTACTGTCTTTGTCTTATTCAAAATACTCTGGCTAACTGAGATATTTCTTTGTATATCAACTAGAACAAAATACCCACCATTTCCATGTCTTTATATATTATATTTTCGTACAAACCCAAGATTTTTAAAATGTCAATACCTTAGCTGAGTGTGCTGGGACATGCCTATAATCCCAGCCTTCTTGAAGGTAGAAGAATAGCATGTTTGAGCCCAGTTTAGGCAACTTACCAAACTTAGTGAGATGGGTCTCAAAATAAAAAATAAAGAGCTAGAGAGCTGGGGGACTTGGTCAGGTCCCCTGCACTAGGGATGTATACCCTGAAAGACCTAGAATTTTTTTTATCTCTAGCCCTAGTATTTCTTCTGGAATGTGTATTCAACTGCTTATTCAGCTTATTCTACTGGGCACGTATAGATTCTCATCTGCATGATCTCCACATACTGGTTTCCATATCTTCATAGAATTCCTTCCTGTGTGTAGCCAGGACCTGTGATTTGAATATGAAGAAAGCATAACATCACTCCTGTGCTCATATTATATATTATGAGATTCCATCTGGCTAGCTGTTTTGCTGTAGTGTCTTGCTCTTCTTCCTGGCTTTAGTGAAGAAAACATCCATAAACTGTAAAACTGCAAAAAAGGAAGCATGACAGTAAGTTGAGTGAGCTTAGACAAAGACCCTTTCTCATCAAGTACCCAGATGAGAAGCCACCTGACTGATACCTTGCCTGCAGACTGGCAGAGAACCAAGCTAAGTCATGCTCAGTCTCCAGCCCCACAGAAACTGGGAGGGGTTGTTTTTCAGTCACTAAGTTTGTGGTGCTTTCTGTGTAGCATAGAAAACCAATTCTAGGATCTCATAGCCATTTTCTTACTATCACTCCAAAATACGGGTAATGATTCTCCTGTCACTCAAATCTTCACCTTCTCTGGTGTTTCCTGTTTAAATTGCTGGTCTCCACACTAAACCATCTAATTAGTAAAACATGATAGAAACTCTTGGCTTTTGTCAGTCTGGCCAGAGCTAGCTCTTCTACCCCATGTTCTATCTCTCCCTAGCCTCATTTTTTGTTTTTTTTTTTAAACCACACTGCTTTCTTGGCTGTTTCTTGAACATGCAAAGCACACTTCCTTCTACACTCATTTAGGTTGTTGTTCTTCATACCTGGAATGACTCTCTGAATTTTGTCATGACTTGCTTTATTTTTTACTCAAATTTCAGCTCACCCATTATCTCCTCATACAGGCCTTTTATGAATGACCTATTAAAAAAGAAAGTTACATGGCTCCCATTTCATTTATCTTGCTTTAGGTTTTTGTTTTTTAATAATACTTATCAAATCTGCCAATATTATCATTGTTATCCATTTCTATTCTGCTATCTCACCAGAATATAATATACATGAAGAAGTCAACTTATTGGTTTTATTTCTATATTCCAAAACAAAAGAAAGCACAAAATAAGCAGTTATCAATTTGGCATAAAATTTCTTTTAAACCATTTTGGAATTTTTTTTTTTTTTTGGTACCAGGAATCGAACTTGCGACCTTGCGCCTGTTGGGATCTTTCTAGAAAAGGCATTCAACAAAATTCTTTTAGAAGTTCAAGTTATCTCAGGGAAAAAGCATATGAGTACATTTCAAACTTTTACTGATGAATGCTAACTAATATAAGCCTTCTATATCTTGACTATTTTGAATTCTATTTTGAGGAAAGAGTTAAATGTATTATCCTCATTAAGCAATGAATATTCCAAACTGGCATTTTTTTTACTTTTCTGCTGGCTGCATCTTAGCAATTATTTTTTACTAGCTATTGTGTTTTCAATGCAAAAAAATAAAAATAAGTGTGGTCAAGAAGTAAAATAACTTACTCCCCAAGTGCGTTAATGGTGAGTGTTAAAGTTAGGTCTGCAATGTTATTCCAGAGGCCAAAGTCTGTGTTCACAGGGGATCAGCCTGAGGTGACTCAATCCATCATACAACTATTGTTTGACAGTCACAGACAAGAAAAAATACCTAGGAACTGCAGATGAATTTTTTCACTAACAGTTTATAGCAATTTGCAAAATGTTGTGCTGGGCACATTTTCCTCCGGTAATTCCATACGTTACAATAAAAGGAAGCTGCTTTTTATATTGTTCCTATTTTGTACAGTACGATGTTTTGCTAGCAGAGTGGAATAACGTGAGAACGAATTGAATCATGCAATTCTCCCTGTCCCTCTTGTCTGAGTCAGTGATTTGCTGCTGAAAGAGTGGGTAGCTCAAATGATTGATGACAAACTCCACAACCTTTCACCTCCGAGTCACCAGTTTGTACACAAGCTAGTTCAGCAACGGGAAACATTTGTTTCCATTGGCAGCTGGTCAGAGGCTTGCGTGAAATGAATGACTGCTCCCCACTTGCTTACTGGGCCTGAAATAATAGTTACTTGTAATGAGAACTGTATTATGCTGTGAATAAACCATAGGTGATTGTTTTCCTAATATTCTTTTCCAAAGATCCTAACATCAATACATGAAATTGATCCATATTCAGCTTCTGACTAGAGCTTTTTCTCTAAGAGAAGTTTATATTCAGTGTCTTCAGTGTTAAATAATTACTATTTTAGATTTTCAATAACTAAAGGTTTAGAAACAACAGATGATACAAATAATAATAAAGACCTTGCTTTAGTTTTTTTTTCACTTCTCAGAAGTTGGAATGTTACATTTGGAAATCTTAAATGATTTTACAATATTTGTTGTCTGAATACTTGTTTCAAGATAAATGAAATTAAATCTTCCTCTATTGAAATACCATAAGTTCACAAATGAGTTACATTAACTGAAGCTCTCACATTTCCTAAAAACTGTCAAAATGTAAGTAATGTAAGGAAATTTCTCATAGATAGTTTAAAATTCTGTGCCATTTCCAGTGGCCTCTTTTCTTTGTAGTATAGAAAATCCCTACTTCTACGATGAAGGTCAACCTCAGAGCACTTTAAAAAATATTCCATTTGTCCCTTCTTAGCACAAATTAGTGCGAATACCACAGTACATCTACATTTCCCTACTGAATTTAGGTGTCTACATATAACTTGCTTTTTTACTAATAAAATGTGAGTGGAAATGGCATATGTCATCTTGCTGTTGTTGCTATGATACAAGAAGCATGAATTCACCTTTTACAGGGTCCTCGTGGCAACCTGCATATATTATGAGCAAGAAATTTTGTTCTTCTTAGAGCGGGCACTTGAGATTTAAAGGTTTTTCATTACAAGAAATAACGTAGTCTATCTTGTTTGAGATAAAGCTATTTCAAAGACATGGTTTTGACAAAAAAATTGTTTTTTGAGGATGCCTGAGACAGACTAAAACATAAATCATAAAGACAGAAGTGAAGCCAAATGAGAGAGAAGTAGAGGAAGATGTGTGCGTAGAGAATTATATAAATTATTAGGAAGAAACAAAAATAGAGATTTTTTCATGGAAGCAACTGAGAAGAGAAACATGCAAATTGATTTCTCTGGGAGATTGTGAGAGAATAAAATGTTGCCTGATATATAATATATGATCCATGCAACTTTGAAGCCTCTGATCATATTTGGCAAAATCTTTTTTTCTTACTAGTTCCCTTTTATTTCTTTTCTTTTCTTTTTTCACACTAGTGTATATCTCAGGGAGAAATGAAAGAAACATTTTCAAGGTTATTGTAGGGAAAACACAAAAGAGCTAATGAGAAAGAATAGATATACAATTTACCCACAGGAATGGTTTTTGTAGCTGAAAAATTTCCAGTCTTTTTTTGAATGATGCTTAGATATTCATTACACTACAAACACTAAAAACTGATTCAACCAATAATTGTATGTATACTAGAATCATAAGAAGAAGGAAAGTATGCATGTCAGGAGAGGATTAATAAAGAAGAGAAATAAAATTTTAACTTCATCTTCCAAAGAATTCAGTAGCTAATACCTGTAACTGAAAATTAGAACGTTCAGCATACACATGCTATTTAGAAATAGGGTCTAAAATACAAGAAGTTAAGGAGTTGAAAACAGTTATCTCAGGATAACAGGACTTGGGATTACAGGTAGTGAAAAGAGTATAGAAGAATTGATTAATCTTCCTAAAATGTGTATTTAATATTTAACAAAAATTAAATGTGTAAGTAAAATTGAAGAACAAATATATATTGTTTTCTCAGTCTTATCTCTAAATTTGTGTTTCAGAATGTTTATAATTTAAAATATTTAGCTTTATTGTGATTATAAGAGAAAAATACCAATTTTACAATAGAAAAAATATTTTAAAATTATAAACTTATCTTAGCAACACTTCCCTTGCCAAAGTTCAGCATTTTCCCACTTACAAAGGAAATAGAGCATTCAAGCAAAGTAAGGAAGCACTCAACTAGACAGCAGTGTGTCACTTGAATACTGAGAATATCTTCCATCTCAGCACCCACAAGGCCTAATGAAATGCTAGCTCATTAATAATTATGGCTTTAAAATTTCCAATTGAATGTAAGGAGAGAATCCGTGTAGATTACAAAGCCACAGACCAATGAATAATATTCAGAAAAGACTTGAGGTGATCAACAAAATCATCATTTGATGATTTACAGAATTACATTATTGTAAGAAACACAAGCTGCATTTCATTGAAGACTTTCGGATTAATGAGTGGAGCAAGAAACAATCAAGGAAGAAAAACAATGGTAGGCCTTTTCTCCTCTTTATTCCTCCTTCTTTCCCTCCCTGTCTTCCTCCTTCCTCCCATCATTCCTTTCTGCCTTATTTTCTCTGCAAAAAGCAAGTGATGGAAAGGTAGTTCTTAGTAAGTAAAAAGGTTTCTCCTCTGGAAACAACTGTTTCTAGTTCAGGATTCAGCACAAATCAATCTTAGCTGAGGAGCAGAGAGAGGCACACAGGATTTACTAGATACTTTTTTGATGGTTGTAACCTCCAGGGCTTACCATTCTTGTTGTTATGTTTTTGACTTGTACTTTATAATGTTTCTCACTAAATTGATTATTGCCTTTAGAAGTAATTTCATGGCTTTTGGAATACTATAGCTTTATCTTTCTAACCTTCATGGTGCTGTGAAAGATTGGTCTCATTTCTTGTTAATTCTGATTCTTCTTTGAAGTCATTCTTTAACTCTCCAAGGGAATCATCAGGGACACTTTTTATTAGTCTTACACATCATGCCACCTCTGGAGAATTTATACTGACTAATTCATCTTTCTTGACAATCACCAAAATAAATGGTAGCCTGAGCAGTTGTTTTATATCTGTGAACTTATTTTATTTCATAGCAGTGAGCAGTCATAAAGACCAAATAGAGCAGGATTTTCTATTTCCAATGTTATATCTAATGGTCAGTTTTAAATTATTTAGTTTTAAAACTTTTCTAAAATAACAATTTAATTCTTCATTGTTTTATCTGACATTCATTTCTCATCTTATGTGACAGAAAAGGGTAATGGGAAACAAAACTCACTGTAGTTACAGTCTAGACTCTGGTTCCCATAATGCATATGACTACACAATTGACAAAAGTTTTCCAAGCCTCAGTTTTATTTTATGTAAATCATAGGAAGCAATATGTTTTATGAGATTGTGTTCCCAATATGAAACAATGTCTCCCTAAAGTGAAATCTTCAAACACCAGTTTGCCCAAATACATTTTACCTTCCATATATTAAAATGTATTTGGAAGATAATGCCCAAAGTCTCTCAGTTTTTTAAAAGACAAACCTTATTGTGAAGTGCTCTTTTATTCATACACAATAAACAGCAGTCTAGTAGATACCTGAATCATAGAATTTTGGAACAAGAACTGAGGGTAAGTTAGAAGTAGTAGATACTTCTGCTTTTCCTTTAAAAGTACTCATAGTCTAAAATATTGATTGTAAGTCCCCTACCAGAAAAAAAGTCCAATCCTAAGAATTAAATAAATAAGCAAGTTAGAAAGAACAAATCATCTTTACAGAGAATTCTGAATGTTAAATATAAAAGAGAAATAAATTTCTGGGGATTTAGCTCCACAAAATAGCACAAGGTGGTGAGTTTGATTCCTGGCACCAAAACAACAACAACAAAACCAAGAGAAATAAAATATCACTATTAGATTCCAATAGTAATAATTGTTACAGATAAGTATCACTAATAAATTCTAAAATTAGTAGAAAAATTATAAAAAATAGGATATTTGCATGCCCTGAAGTATCTCTCCATATACAGTGTTAGGTTGCATTTATCATATTTACATATAATTTTTTATACTCTTCCAGCTCCATTCTTCTCTTGAGAATAGGACAGACTGAATTACTCATCTGTGAAGGATAGAATATGTAAAGGAAAAAACAAGGACTTGACTGTGGAGAAACCTCACACAATCTCATATAAGGTAAGCTTCACAGTGATAACAGATATTGGTATCATGTACCTCTGACAGAACGCAATGTGAAGGGCACTACGCCTCTATCATAATCTTCCCATAAGTCTCTTATAAGCATGAGAAAAAGATCAGATAAGTCCAACAATTGAAAGACATTTACAAAATACTTGACCAGTAGTCTTCAAAACTCTCAGTTATGAAAAGCAAGAAAATACTTAGAAAGCCTATAAACAAGGAAACCAAGAAGACATGATGCCTACACACATTGTAGTATTCTAGATTTTATTGCTAAACAGAAAAAAAAGAATACTACCATAAAAGTAAATAAAAGTAAAGATCTGCTAAATGGCCATTTCATAGAATATAGAGGGAATACTTGCAATTCTATAAGAAATCAATTAATCAAAAATAAGTAGAAGATTGAAACACACACTTCACTAAAAGAAAAATATTAACAGAAAATAAACACAAGAAACTGTTCTTCATTAGTCAATGTAGAAATGTAAACAACAATAATATGTACCACTCTATAGCAATTCAAATGGCTAATATTAGAAGATTGACAGTAATAAATGTTGATAAAGATATGGAGCAATTTTGACTCTTGACCACCATCTTTGAAAATATGAAATTATATGCAGATATGAAACAATGAGACCACTGTGGCATAGACATCAGTTGCCATTATGATCTAACAATCCAATTATTAGTTAACCAAGAGAAATGAAAACACATGTTCATTAAAAAGAACACTTAAATGTTAATGTGGCTGTGTTCGTTGTAGCCATAATTGAAAACAACTCAAATATCCATTAACTGATGAATAGATTTATAGAATTTTTATGTATCTATACTACTTAATACATAGCAAAAAAAAATACTGAGAAATGCAAAAACATGGATAAATGTGAAAAGCATTATGCTAAATGAAATTTCAACACAGAACACTACATGACACATTATTCAGTTTCAATTAAATGTGCAGAAAAAAAGTCTATTGTAAGAGAAATCAAATCAGTGGTTACTAGTAGCTAGGATTTGTAAGAAGGTATTGAATGCTAAAAGGCATAGGGAACTATTTGGTGTAATGGAAAAGTTTTATATTATGAAGATTCAAATTTCATTAAATTATATACTGACCAATGAATTTTATTTTGTGTAATTTCTATTTCAAAAAATTGATTAAAAATTATAAAAAATTATTGAAGATAGATCTTACATTCTAAATATTTGATAGATTACATTGGCATCATTGAAATACCTACATATATTATTGGAGCCATTCAAACACATTTTTTTCAAGGCACTCACAGTGTACTTCAGACATCTGTAGGCAATTTAGTGCTTGTGAAAATGGAAGAACTTATGTAGTTACTGAAGTGCATAGACATCAGATTATAGCCAGATAGTATTACAACATTGTGGAGGGGTTAGTTCAATATAAGAGCCTGATTTTCATGTAGCGTACTGAAGCCTTGAGACAGTTTCAGAGTGACGTTTAATAAGAAAATATCAGAGAAATTTTAACATCTTAAAGATTGGTAGAACAAAAATGATAGTGAATACATTATTATTCAAAATTAATTATAGATTATTATTCCTTTTTAAATATGACAAATTGTAAGCTGTTTTAGCTTTATTTAGGAATAACTCACAATGTTGAATTAAGTTTGTAATGTGAAGAATTCATATATGTATATATTATAAAATGATTACCATAGCAATTTAATCAGTACCTCTAACACCTCACATAGTTACATTCATACTTTGGTGAAGATGCTTAAAATCTCTCCTGGAAAATTTCTAGTACACAATTCAGTATTATTAGAAGTTGTCACTAGGCTATACGTTAGATCTTCAGAATCCCTTAAAACTAAAGTTCTTACTCTTTCATTGACTTCTCTCCATTTTCCCTACCCACCAGGCCCTGGCAAACACCATTACACTGATATAAGCATTAAGTTAGTAAAACATAAAAACAAAAACAAAAACAAAAATAACAGCACTTTTAACTAAGTTCCATTGCAAAGAAAAAAAAACAGTCATAAAGATTGGAGCTCTGTTTCTAATTTAACTATTTTTTCTTTGAAAAATATATATTAAAAAGAAATGAAAACCAGTATGTGGATGAAATGGTATATAACAATCTGCTTTTATATGAGAATAATTCTTGACAAAGTGATAACATGCCCTGAAGCTAAAAATACTCTGAAGTTAAAATATAAACTCTTGAAGTATACATTTATGTTTCATTATAATTGCACCTATTAGTAAAATGATTTTTTCTAACAGCAGAATGTGTCTCTTCCTTCTTTTGGTTCTACCTTGAAAAATGGCTATAAGCATTACTAAACATTCAGATGTATGATAATTTCTTACTGCATTTGAATTATACAAGAAAAAAAGACACCATATGCACTGGGCAGATAAATGTAAATTGTTCATTTACAGTCTAATGGATAAAATAAGCTTTTGTGTGCCAGGGCAAATTATGTCTGTTTAGGAAGTTTATCTCTAACAGCCTTAGTCAAAAATTTACGACTGCCACATGCCCTCACCCTATCATAGGTTCTCTGTTTACTGAATCACATGTCTGTTAAAGAGTAAAGTTAAAATTCAGCCAAAACTCAGCCCAAGCCTAACTTGATCTCCAGGATCACCCTGTGTTTTAATAAATCTCTACTAATTGCTGCTCTTTCCACACTCTGACCTGCTTGAGAACACATACTTGAGTACAGGACCCCTCTCTACCTGGAGTGTACTATAATCCCTAGGTCATTTTCAACAACCAATAACAGGTAGCTATATATATTTGTATAACATGCTTTTTTGCCTGCTCTCACACATCTCATTAACTCTAATAACATTTTCAAGCCAGAGCTGCATGCCATACCAGAAGAATTGGTTTTTAAAAGTTTAAATAAGTTCAATGTTTGTCTCTTCTTCCAGAAATTACACCATCCACCAACAACATGGCAAACAAAACAAAACATTAAAACCCACTGTCAATGAATGACTGAGTAAATGAAATAGCACAGGTCAGAGATGTAGGGTAATACAGAGAAAGGACGCCCTCAGCTGAACGTGCTTGACATTGTTAGTAGAATTTGTGCTCTGTAAGCATCTCATTCTGCAGAGCCAAAATAAATTATTTGCTTACATAAAGGAAAATGGAAAGGCAGCATGCCGTGAGAGATTTCTTCCCAGGCTTTAGTTGGTAGAAAGTCTGAAAACAATCTTTGAGAGTAAAAACATAAGAATAAGTCATGTCTGAAAGGAACAGTCCATGGTGGGTGAGTCTGTAAAAAGGAGAATTCAGTCTCAAGGGTGGTCTAGTTGTACTGTGTTGCAACATGTGGCATGGGCACTACAAGAAGAGTACACCAGAGGTCCAGGAGGCAACAGCCAGCCCCACCCTGCCCCTGCACACACTCCAGCCTCCATCCAGGGGGCTTCCCTCTGGTAACCAGTTCAGGTCCCATAGGCAGCAGCAAACCCCACCCTGTGTGCACTCCAGCACCATGGGGGATGTTTCCCACCACTGGTAGCAAGCACTGGCTGGGAAAAGCAGCAGACAGCCTGTACTAGCACACCCAATGGCCACCATCAGATACCTATAGTCAGCACTGGCTAGAAGAGCCAAAGAGTCCTGCTTCAGAGAAATTGTAGCCAGTGTGGGAATTGTCTGGGACTCCACTACTTGCTTGTTGGGAAGAACCCAGGAAAATATCAAGACAAAGAAGCAAAAGGCAGTCTCTGGCCTCCAACCCAAGTAGAGCAAGTCCAGGAGATGTAAACATGGAAGAGATTGGGAGTCACACACCTGAAGTTTCTGAAGTGATGGCAACTGAAGTAAAGAAACAACTTCATAAGACTATAAAAGAAATTAGAAAAGAAATGTTATCTCAGGTAAAAGAAGAAA
>RJWT010047720.1:0-11249 GCA_004365215.1 Cuniculus paca | reverse complement strand
TTAAAGATAAGTAATGATTTGTGCCTTTCTTACTTTCAACTTAAGTATTTGCAAAATTAAAATATTGTTAAAATGCCATTACCCAGTCCCAAGGCACATTCATATTTTCAGTAGCAAGAACTGTGCTTTTAGCAGATTCTTACGTGCCAGAAGTGGAAAAATAGTCTCAAAGACATTAAAGTTTTGTCCTCAGTCACAGGATTTGGTGTTTTTGTTTTTGTTTTGTTTGGTTTGGGTTTTTTTGGCAGAACTAGAACTAATTGTTATCTATCCTCTGACATTTGTCCATGAATTTGTTCCAGAGGCTGCAAGTGTTTGGCCAGTTTTCTTGTTTATATTTTTTAAATGACTTTGAAAAGGGGGTGGGAGTATCTGCTCCTTATTTTAGCTAAGAGGTGGTAGATGAAAGAGGGTGAAGAGATACTGTATTTATCCCACATTATAGGGTATATGCCAAAGTTTGGGTGGTAAGTCCTTTAGGGACTTCTTCATTATTTTGTGCTAATACTGAGCGGTGTTTACATTCACCTGGACAACCAAGTGAGCCAGTATCATCTGGATTTTATGGAGATAAGGAACAAGGACAAGAGAATTATCTTCAAATATTGAAGTACAGTTACAAAGAACAGACTGTTGGATTAAGGAGACTAAGAGATTTGGGTTTCATTTTAGTCTAAAGTTTTTGTAAGAGCTCTACTTTGGACTAGGCATAATGTCAGGTGCTTTGATAGGTGCAAAATTAAGATGATACCTGCTCTCACACTGAAAGTGTGCAGATGATCACCTTTAAAAAAAAGGCCAAGCGTGAGTTCAGAGGAGCAAAGTGTCAAAGTAGCTTAAAGAAATGAGACCTTTGGGTAAATGGACACTTGGCTAGTGAGCAGGGTGATGGACTGGGCACTACTTGTGCTGAAAATGAGCCATAGACAATGTCTAAGCAAAAAAAAAAAAAAAGACATGGTAGGATTGCTCTTTATAAAGGCACAGCCCTCAGTGAGAATGATGAATAAGGAGACACACAGGTACAATTCTTCGGGTCAATGAAAGAACCCCAAGGGATCTAGGCTTTGGTTTCTAATGGATGATCAATGACCTCTGAAACCAGTTGAAAAAGACAGCATGTGTGTCTCTATATCTTGCCAAATTAGTCCCGAGTGTCCACAATACAGTAAGAATGTGTAGTAAGCTAGAGGAGTAGTCTAGGTGAAAGTTTTTGGCTGGTAAGAAAGTTGGGAATGGAAAAGGCGAAAAGAATTCAAGGGAGATTACAGGACAACTAAAGAAGTTTTGTAAGTTACTGGCCACAACTGAAGGATAAAAGGGAAACTATTTCATAACCTTAGGTTTTTCCTAGATCCTCCACTAGACTATAAGCTTCTCAAGAGCAGAGAACACATTTAGCTTGTTAAACATTACAGTCTCAGAACCTAGAGGCACAAAGTAAGTTCTTAAATATTTTATCTGAATGAGTAAATTATATTATGGATGTGGGTTTGAGCCAGAAAATTAGAATAATTAATGATACTGTGTTTTTAAAAAATGACTTCATGGAAAGGAATTACTACAAAAAAAAGACTTCTTTTGGATTTGTTTGAGGTTTCAGCAGCTTATCCAGCTGAAGGGAAGGGTTGGAAATAGGTATCTGTGTCACAGAGGAGAATGGCCAGAGGTAGCAGTACAGTTTGGTAGTTACCTTCATAACAGGGAAAGGTGAGGTGGGAACCTCAGGAAAACTGGTCCAAAATGCAGATCTGAATATATGGTGTTGGTGTAGGTCAATTTATAGGTGATCATTACCGAAAACTATTGTCAGGTTTCCTCAGGAAACAGGTTTCACAGCTGGTGGAGGAACCAGGGAGAGAAGGTGGGGAGCCTCCGCTGGTTTTCACATCTGGAGTGCAAGACCCATGGAAGCCTTTGGCCACCAGCAGCATTGAGTAGGTAATGGGCAGGAGGCCCTAGGAAGCAGCTACCAAACCCCAGCAACTGCCAGTGGCCACCTACCTACTTCAGTTCCCACTGGGACAGTGTGGCATCTTCCCGTCACCTTCCCATTTCCCCTGAGTGCCTCCTGCTAGCAGGGAGAGAAGGAATCTGAGACTGATGCCCAGGAGAGAAGCGGGGTGGGGGAGGTGATGACTGTCAACAAACACCCAGCACCTGTGATTTAGAGCAGCCAAAATAGGTTATGTCACCTTCCTGTCAAAACTCGGCAAGGATCCCTCACTCCCCCATAATGAAAAGCCTTCATAATGAAAGGCTGAATCTGCTGATGCGGAGCCCATGGCTACAGAGAACACTGCTCCCTCTGTACAAGGAAACGCTGTCCTCTATTCCATGTGTCTCTGCCTCGGTTCCTTGCACATCCGTTCTCTAAGACTGCAGTGTATGAAACTTTTAGAGCTGTCAGTGGTAAACGGCCGGCTGCGGCACCTATGCCACAGGTTCACTAACTTTGGTGTATACCGTTCTTGTTCTCACCCCAGCAGTCTGCTCCATGAAACTTTTTCTTAGGCCCCTAGATAGACTTAAGTCTTACCTCCCTTTTTATGTCACATATGCCTTGTTCTTTGTCCATGCACTTGACCTGTATCTGTAGTGTGTAGGCAGATGTAACAGAACAGACCAAAAACATTCAGAAAAAAACTCTATACCGAACACATAGACATTTTTTCCTTGTCATTATTGTCTAAACAATGCAGTATAACAACTATTTACACAACATTTGCAGTGCATTAAGTGGTATAAGAAACTAAGCTACTAAAGTTTACAGGAGGGTCTGCATAAATTATTGGAAAATATTATGCCTTTTTATATAAAGACTTTGAGCATCCTCCAATTCTGATATCCACACAGGGTCCTGGGATGAATGTCCCAGGAATATCAAGGGGTAGCTGGATCCCCAGCTGAGGCAGCATGGTACCTGCATTTATTTTTACTGATTGAGAGGAGGAAGGAAGCTCTGGTAGTGGATTCTATTAAATTGTATTGGTGAGGATCAGTAATGATCTTCAAACGACTGGTTTGCTTTCTTTTTTTTTTTTTTTTTTTGAGACAGGTTTTCACTACGTGGTGCAGGCTGGCTTGAACTCACTTTGTAGACCAGGCTGGCCTCAAACTCAAAATGATCCTCCTGCCTCAGCCTCCCGAGTGCTGGGATTACAGGCATGAGCCACTACGCCTGGCTAAAGGACTGGTTTTCATGTGGTGGAGATACTGGAAGCCAAGTGCAATGAGTTGAAGAATAAAGATATTAAAAAAGTAGAAATAGACTGGGCAGGTGGCACACACCCATAATCCTAAACACTTGGGAGACTGAGGCGGGATGATTCCTGTGAGTTTGAGGCCACCCTGGGCAACATAGTGAGTTCAAGGCCATCCTGAACTACACAGTGAGACCCTGTCTTGAAAAGAAAAAAACAGAAATAGTGTACTCTGAAGATGCTTGATAAAAGGGGTAATGACCACACAGTCTCAAGTAATGGAAGACTTTCTTTTTTCCCCAAAAAAGACATCATAAACCAGTTTGAAGTCAGAAAAGAATTATTCAGGAAAGTAAATTTGTACAAGAAAGCATAATTAATGGGATTAGGAGTATGTGTGGAGACTGAGTCTTAGGAAGAGGGATATTTTTCCTTCCAAGATAGTAGCAAAGGAAATAACAGAACGTTTTGAAGAAAAGGCCCATCAGCTCAGGATGATGGGGGGGGCAGACGTTGGGGTCAGGAGCTTGAGCACACACAAAATGCACAACTGGGAATGTGCCAGGATTACAGGTGTGTGCCACCTGCCCAGTCTATTTCTACTTTTTTAATGTCTTTATTCTTTATTTTTCAACTCATTGCACTGGGCTTCCAGTATCTCCGCCACATGAAAACCAGTCCATTAGCCAGGCGTAGTGGCACATGCCTGGGAATGTAAAAGGAAAGGTAAAAGAATAAAAAAATGGTAAGTAGGAAAGGCCAGGAAGATTATTTAGATCTAAAGTGGGCTCTGTCAAGTGATGTGATGTTGCCAGAAATGCCCATCAGTCTTAGAGAAAAAGCAAGGAGCTGAGACAGTGAAGATGACCAGGAACTTCTGGCATGTAGAAGTGGTGGGAAATCATGGGACTGAGCTTTGGAAGGGGATGAAGATACCCAGGTGCCCATCAGTAGGTCCAGGCCCATCAAAGGCCAACAGCAACGGGCACTTAGTATTATTCCTGCTGCCCATCTCCTAGAAAGGATTCCTGACCACAAGCTGGGTGCACAATTATGCAAGTTACTGTTAGGTGACAGCCACACATGGAATGTGTGCTGCTCCCATGGACTTGTCGGGTGCTTACATAAAACAATCTGCTTACAGGACTTAGCATTCTTTGTGCTCAAAAATGTCAGTTTTGTTTTGTTTTGTTTTGTTTTGTTTTGCTTTGCTTTGAAACAAGGTCTCACTATGAAGCCCAGGCTGGCCTCAAACTAATTATGATCCTCCTGCCTCAACCTCTTGAGTGCCAGGATTACAGCCACACCCCACTGAGCCTAGCTCGAAGTTATTAAATGTTCTGGTAATAATGGTTCAAGAAAGAGAGCAGAGCTAATTTGGGCCGTAAAAGAGAGCAGTCCCTACACAAATATTTGAAGAGAAAGTGGACGTCTTTCATAGGTCCCATTGAGGACAAGTTAAGACTCTGGGGAAGAAATTTAAGAGAGATACAAGGTAAGGAAGACCTACCACAGCCAAAGGTTAAGGAACCAGTTAGCTTTGCACTTCTATTACAAAATATCTGAGATAATTAACTTGTAAGTGGAAAAGTTACTTTAGCTCATGGAGTTCTGGTCCAAGAGTAGGCAGTCCCATTCTCTGGGCCTCTGGTGAGGGTGGCACATTATAGTGGGAGCATGTGGTGGGCCAAACGCTTTACATCCTGAGCCATGAAGACACTGGGATTCCAAGATCCCCTTCGAGGGCTCAGCTCCCAGTGTCCTGGTGACTCCACAAGGCTCCACCTCCTAAAGGAACCCCTCCCAGTCACACCATCCTTTAACACATGGACCATTGCAGGGCACTCATCCAAACCACAACAATTGGTAAACGGGGTTCCTTCCATTTATGGAAGGACTAATAACCTCCAAAATGCTTTCATAATCTAGAATGCATTTAGTGGTATAATGCCAAATAATCTTAGAAACGAGTATAAGATAATGGGAAGCTTTGTTGAGATACTTGACACTGAAGATCTCTAAATAAAATCTCCCGATTGTAAGGCTTTAAGCTGAGAGAGCTGTGGATGAAACAGCAGAAAGTGTTCTCACCTTTTGCCTGAATGAAGACCACAGCCCTACTCTTGGCCTCTGTTTCCCAACCTGTGCACCAAGGACAGCATGCACATGTGGCCGCAAGGCATGGATGAGCTACTGTATTGTGAAGGAAAGTGCTCCGAGAACCAAAGTACACTACACATGCAGAGACAGTGCCGTCGTGTGCTGCACAATGTTTGTTTCTCATAAAATAATGCTGTGTGCTGTGTGCTACTGGCTGGGGCCTGGGGTGTAACCTGTTGGCTGCACGGATTTCTTCAGTGTTAATGAAGAAGCACGGAGCTGTGCCACAGCCACCCAGCACTTTGGACCTTACTTTCAGGGAAAACACCCACCAGTTCCCCTTCAGTTCCCATGGCTCCTGGGTTTGAATTCTCAACATCCCTCCAGGGGGAAGGCAAATGCCTAATTGCTGATTGCTTCAGATGATCAAGTTGACAGTTTTGAATAATTATCCTGATTATATCTGACATTGAAGCATTATGAATCTTAGCCAGACTTGTGATAACAACTTATCTCTCTCTCACACACACACACACACACACACACACACACACACACAGAAGCATTTTATTTTGGAAGAAGAAGCCTTTTTACAGTATGTGGTTGGGTATCCAGGGTATATTATGGAATCCTATGCCCAAGATGCTTCTTAGAATGAATATATATATATATATATATATATATATATATATTCCCTGCATAGATAGGATATCCTGTATGTATCTTTATATATCCAGAGATGCATGAATTTTAGTCCAGTATAAATGGATGGAAACTGTGTATTTATTGATGAACATATACTTACTGTTCAGGATGAAAAGATATGTTCTGATCATTAAATAGTGGGTTCAAAGGGGAGACCAGTGTACATTTTTTTTTTTTGGTACCAGGGATCAAACTCACAACCTTGAACCTACCACGCAAATTGTACGTTATTTTTTTTTACAGTTTTTAAATTGCAAAATATAAGACATAGTGAAAATTGCATGAAGCCAAGATAGCAAAGTGCTGTAGTAACATGGCGGAGGGAGGGATGAGTTCAGCCCTGGAGGATGGGTCAACTTCACAGGAGAAGAAAGAGAAGCCAGGCTATAAAAGAGGAGCACAGTTTGCCATGTGAATGCCAGAGTTTGGAATAGGGTGTGGAGATAATGGAGAGCATATGCCATTCCAAGTGAGGGACACACCAGGTGCAAAAACAGACAGGCAGTGTGGCTACAGTGGGTTAAAGAATGAGTAGATGATTTTACTTACGTATGCTGAATCTAGAAAAGTTGAGGGCTGAGTGTGTAGTTCAGTGGGTGGAGGGTGCAAGCTTCACATTCACATGGCCTTGGGCTCAGTATCCCCAGTGCCAAGAACAAAACAAAAGGTTGAGCTCATAGAAGTTGAGAATAGGTCATGATTGATCCACACTTGGCAGAATGTGATGGATGAGGACAGAGCAGATGTCCAGGAGAAAGAAGTTCTTGTGACCTATTCCACAGCGGTGGAATATTGCTAATATCCACACGGTGACTATTGCTAACAATAAGGTATATTTTGAAATTGCTGAAAAAGACATTAAACATTCTCCCCCAAAGTAAATGATAAGCATGAGAAGTGTTCCATACCATTAATTAGCTTGAGTTCATCATTCTGCAATGTATACGTACACCATAACATCACACTGCACCCATGCATATACACAGTTGTTACTGATTACAAATGAAATAAAACAATTTTTAAAACAGTGAATGAGATCAAGCACAATAATGAACTATAGCTGTACAACAATATGGACCACTCTCACAAACACAGTGTTGAGAAATAAGATATAAAAGAATACAAAAGCCTGGTTTCATCCATGTAAATATTTAATCTTTAAAACAAGTAAAAGAAACTGTGTGCATAGTGTGGAAAAAGAAAAGGGCCAGATAACCAAGAAGAGAGCAGCTTGCCTCTGGGGAGCAAAGGTTGTCCCTGGGAACCATGTGGCAGAGCATCTGTAGCATGTGTTTACTTTTCAGGCCATGGGCTGCATTATCCATTACATGAGAAGTGACTGAAAAGTACAGTGAATGTTTAAATTACAAAAAATTTATCACAGTAAAAGACACATTGCCATTAGTCCCTTTCAAAATACCTCACATGCTTTTTAAAATTTTTATTAGGCTATGTGTGCAGTACATAATGATTACATTTATTGTGGGGAATTGGTACATGCACATAACGCATCTCTACTCTTTTTCTTCCCCTTCCATTCCACCCCCATTTAAAATTTTTTTTGACATCAGATTAATTTTTTAAGTCTTCATCAAGTTAATGATAATAAATACAGATTAACTAACAGGCCAAAATACATATAAAACATATAAAGCAAAATCAAGGTATGCTCTTACATACCTTTGTCCATGCTGGATTACAATAATTTTTTTCTGTCTTTTTCCTATTGTCTGTCTTTTGTTTTGCACATTATATATTGGTGTTTCATCTAAAAGAAAGCATGAGTTATTTAAGCCTGTTCTCCCCTCACTTTGAATCCATTCCACTGTTTTTGCAACTCTCTGAAGCAGTTCTGGAAATCCTCTTTCATGAGTGTTCTTAGTCACACAGCTGTGGCCATCTTGACATCCTGAATCGATTAAAAACATTTACCTTTCAAGGTCATTTTGACTTTGAGGAAGAGCCAAAAGTCACAGAATGCCAGACCCAGTGAATATGGTGAATGAGGACGCAGTGTCCTGTTTTTAGGAACCTGATTTTCCAATGGATGGCACTCAGCAGCAGCACTGTATTTCTTAAATCATGTCATGAAGACACTCAGGAAAAAAGCCTTCCAGAACTGCTTCAAAAAGTGGCAAGAATGATAGGATAACTGTGTTTGATGTTGGGAATATTTTTGAGGGGAATTAATGACAATATGTCTTATACTGCAATTTTTTTTATTTAAACGTACACTGTAACTTTTGATTAATTCATATATGTGTGTGAATAAATGTATGTATGTATCTTTCTCTAGGTAGATTAAGTTCTACAAAAAATACATATAATCAAGGCAACTATGTTACATCTGCTTCTGGAACTATTCAAAAACAGCTTTTCAAGGAGCAAAGAAAGATAATGGTAATGCTTAATGAACTTATCGCCTTTGACCTAATCTTTACAAAGAAGATGTCATTTTTTCCTTTTTAGCAGATTTCTGTTAGTACTGTCTAGGACCTTTTTATGGCAATGTGAACAACAATTATTTCCTATCAGAACTGTGTAGTATTGTGAACAGAGGGGATAAAAATGCAACTAAAAGTGCTAAATCATTGTTCCCATACTCTAATGTCAAAACATAATAACTATACAGTTGTAACCCTTTATGTTGAACTAATTTTACTATTTTAGAAAGTTTCAAAAGTAGTGCATAGAATTCACACATACCCTTCATCCAATTTCCCCCAATGTTAGCATTTTATGTAGCCACAGGACAATGATCAAAACCAGGAAATTAGCATTAGTGCAATACTATTACATTAGTACATATACACATTTTTTTAAGTTAATAATCTGAATAATTTTATTAACTTAAAAAATGTGTTTTAATATGCTCCCACTCCAATACCTTGTAACTGTGGCACCCATTGGCCAGGTGACTGGCCAGGGCCATGACATCGAGTGAGACAGAGAATACAGTGAAACTCATCAAGACTTCGTCTGCAATTCATGGCTCAGGATGCTGCTTGGTTCTCTTCAGGGTGGGGCTCCAAGACCTCATGACTTAGCCTAATCGACTAAGCATTCTCCTAAGCTTCTCAGAGCCCTAGTGTTGGCTGATGGATTAGTTAAAGCCAGGAGCTGATCTGGAAACTGGGCTGGCGGAAGTGGGAGGAGGATATGGGGCCAAAGAGCTCTAAAGAAGCCAGGCAGGTGAGAGTCCTGGATGCCTCACATAGACAGCGCCTCTCCCCTGTGTGATCAGTGGTGCCCACATTCATGTCACATATGAAGACAGCCTAGCTGAATGGCAGGTGGTTCCTAGTACAAGCCCCTAAAAATAGCAGAGCCAGGGCTCCACTCCAAAACAGTGACAGACTCAGCAAGTTAATTAAGAAATCTACCAGGAACGATGAGACAGCTGGCACATTTTCCATTCAGATCATTGCTGTTCAGGATGCACCAAGCGAGTGTTTGTTTGTGGGACTGAGCTAAGTCACAGACTGAGGGAACAGCTCCCAGGAGAAGGCTTCTTCACGTCACAGCTCCAGAAAAATCCACGTCTCCCTGGTGCATATGCTTTCTGATCAGATGGCATTTCAGTGGAAAACTGTGTAGGATTTCCATTTAAGTACCCAATATCACAGCCAGTTCCTGTCATTCTTTTTTATTGTTCTTTTAATTTAGTCCATTTATATTTCCTGTTGTTTGATTTTCAATATGGTCCTCATTAGAAGGCCACAGGCCATCACTAGGTTGCAGTAAACTTAGGAGAGTACGGGAGCCTCCTCAGAGTGTTGGTAATGCAGGAAAGCAGAGGCGTGCTAAGTAGCTTTCAAAGAACTGAGGAAATGGACATGAGAAGGAAAAAATAGGGAGGAGGAAAAAAATAGCCTGTTCCTTCCTAGCGCATGGCTCTAGGCTTCCTATGAGCCCCTGGTGCCTGCGCCAGCTTCTGGCTTTTGGCTTTGGTTTTCTCCTTCCTGTTTGGTGTAGTCCTCCATGTTCAGCTTCTGACTGGCTGCTCCACTTAGATGTCCCCTGTGCCTTCACACCCAACATGAATCTGTCCCAGTCTGTGCTCCTTCTCTCCCCTGTGTTTGTCAGTATGGGAAAAGGGTAGATGTAGACAAAGCCACCAGCCGAGGCGGGCCTGTACTCTAGTTTCTGTCCCCTGTGAGCTGGGCATCTCTGGGAAGAATCTGAACTCTTCTATAGGAAACACTGGTGCAGGGAACTCCCTGTCACTTATGCCCCATCACTCTGTGCCATGTATTAGGTGTATGCATTGTTATCTCAACTTCAGTTTTAATTGACCATGAAACCAAGCTCTGTTTGTAATTGCCCACCTTTCATCTTTTGCTATGAATAATTTTACTTGAGTTACTATTTTGTAATTATACTGGATATTTTCTGGTTGCCCCTGCAGACCCTTCTTCCACCCTTCTCCATCCTAGGCTTTGCCCTAGAGGCTGACCTACCTGGGCAACACCAAAAGATCCTTGTGCTCTCAGATTTCACTTGAGTTTGGCCAAACACCAGTAGGAAGTTAGAAGGAGAGTGACCCTGAGTGTCTTGGATCCCTGTGTGTGAAGCATCTTGGTGTCTGTCAACCAAGAGTTACTCAATGCTCTTGTCATCCTCCTCAGCGCAACTCCCTCCTCCCAGGTGCCAATGTCCTTCCCTCCCCTTGTCTTTAAGCCTAAGGATGATAACCATTCTTCCATAGTTGCTAGGCCTGGGGTACTACATATTCATCACAGTTCCCCTATATCCCATCTCCAACTCTGTAAATGATCTGTTTTAATTTTGCCATCTGCTTCCTGTTGGGAGTCTGGTGAAGCATTGGAAAACAAGAATGAGGGGTGAACTTGGGTAGGCCATATGTAGGCACCATTTCCAACACACACAGGTCTACCTGAAGGAACTAGAAGGAAGAGGAAGTGTCACTCTGTTTGAATCATTTTGACCCTTGCAAGAGGGACCCACTCTGTCCCTGCTCTGAGCATGCCCTTTCACTATGAAAAGGAATCTTGAGCCAGGGGGCATGTCAGTCTTATAGACCACACTCTCCATTCAAGATCCTGCTGTTCCTGCCCAGATGGCCGTATGTAGAGCCTACTGGCCCTCTTTCCTAGGTGTGGACCTGTCTTAGTTACTTTCTCACTGCTAGAACAAAATACCTAACATCTAAAAGTTAAAGGAGGAGAGGTTTATTTTGGTTCAGAGGTTTCAGTCCATAGTCAGCTGGCTCCAAATCAG
>RJWT010047719.1:0-11221 GCA_004365215.1 Cuniculus paca | reverse complement strand
TGAGAGCAAACTATCCTATACAGAGAAAAATATATGGTGCTAATAAATCACCCATGCTAAAAATACATATACACAAGGCACAGGCTGATATATACAAACCCAACTGAGTTGGATTTCACTTTTGTGTGCTTTGGAGGGTATGATTCAGGCCTGAGGAGCTCGCTGTTCTGAAAGGCTGGCCTGTGGTTCAGCATCACATTTCAATCCTAAGATTCGGGCTTATAATCAACTTAGTTGAAGCTCTGAAAAGCTGTCACATAAAATGCAATTGTCATGGACAGGCTGGTCAAAGTGTGCCGTGATGCTCCGTATTTGGGGTTACGTATTCTATTTGGTTTTATTTGTATCTCAGCTGAAGCAGCTCTCTTTGATCCCACCAAGATAGGGTGGTTTTTATTAAAAATTTAACACATATCTCATAGCAATATTTACTTTAATGTGGTAAATCAAGAAATTCTTCTTTTTCTGAATGAGATATGTTGGGAAGATAAACTCAATGCTGTAAGATAAATATTAACTTTATAATGAAAACTACAGAATGGCTTATCTGGTACATTGTATCTGTATTTCTCTAAGGAGATGCTTCTTGCTCTACCTTGCATGAGAGGTAATGATTTAGATTTTAATCCTTAATTATCTGCCCCAGCTCACTTTATGGTGACATCTCAGCCTGTGCATTCTTCAGCTTCAATTTTAAAAAATATTGACCATGTTGGCTCATGAAGGGGCTAGCTGACTCGGGAGCTGCTAAAGTACAAACAGGCGCTTTCCCATGCAGTCCTCTGCAGAGGCGATGATCATGTTAGTAGGTGAAATTCATTAGTGTAAAGGAGATTTCGAACATTTTAAAGTAAAAACAAAACAAAGTCTTAGAGACACTCTCATGAACACAAGGTAAAACCTAGTGAGGAAATGTGAGTGGGGTCCAGAGGTCACCTGTGCTAGTTTTGATAAAGTTACTGCTCTGGGAAGAGCTGATATACTACTTTTCGCCACGGCGCTTGTCCACGTGTGGGTACCTTCACACAGTGGCACCAGTGATGAATCCTGTAAGTGACCTATTAATAACTGCAATATGAATGAAATGTGCTGCCTAGAAAATGAGGTTGCCCGGCTCTCATAAAATACCATTTTCTTTTCATAATTTACGGGATATGTTGTCCAAGGAGATGAAGTATTTCATGTTGGTCCATTTTGGCCCAGCATAGACATAATACGATGTGGAATATTTTTAATGGTTGACTGACAAAACATTGCTTCCTGCAACTCAGCCCTTTTTTTGATTACAAACATCAAGGCTACACACACAATTTCTTACTGGGGCTCTGTAGTACTTACAAATACTATTTGAGACATAAATAAACCAACCAACTACATTTTTATTGTGTGCCATTAACATGTGAAAAATTCAGAATTAAAAGACGCGGTCCTTGCTTTCAAGGGGCTGATAGTCTTGGAAGCAAAAGATTAATTGTGTGTACAAATTATGTAAATCAGCCAGTTCTACCAGTTTTTACATACTTAATGCATGTAGGGAATCATAGACCGAGCTGGATTAGTTTCTGATCTTCCCAGAAGTCTCATGCATGTTGGGTAACTAACAGAACACAGGGAGTGCAGAGAGTAGGAGTGAAATATTTTGAGATTTGAGAGCTCATCTAATATGTACAACAGAAGATAGTTCTGTTTAAAATAAAACTTAAGGTGTATGGATGCTCAAATTATATCCAATCTTTCAGATTTGCAAGTGTCTTTACAAAGCATGAATCATATGATCAAGTTTGTAAATACAATAATTTGCATGAAAGAACATTACAAAAAGAATTCCATCTGGCATCCTATGTGGACTTGACCTTGGTCTCCTTTGACACATACCCACGTCATCTCCTCCTGGGATAATTGCATTTCCTTCTGCGGCGAGATAAATACTGCCTCTTTTTTGTTTGCTTTTCTATACAATGCTTGAGAGAGCTATGAAAAGAAGAGTCGGAGTCTCAGAAAAAGATAGAAGAGGGTGCACATGAGCACATTATCTGTCTGCTTATTGTATCTGTGGCTGGGTTTTAGGTGAGGACTGGGCTGTGAAGAGATTTCAGTTTATAAATGAGGTCACAGGACACTGGCTGGGAATGTTGGGAGGGGCTGAGCATCCTTACCTGGTGATAGGGAGTATAATCATGCCACAAAAAGTTCTTTATTGTCATACCTGTGTATCTGTCTCCCCTAACAGAGCTTGAGCTCTGGGTACGAGTCAGGGATATATTTGTAATGTTGTAGGTCCAAAGAGTAGCAATTGCATGTAGCTTGAATAGAATATCATGCTTGGGGTTGAGACAGATTGAATTTTTCTCATCATCTCTGCCCTTCCCCTCCAGTGTGACTTTGGTGAGTCTCTAGATCTGTGTGATTGTTACACACTTGTAAAATGGAGTAAAGTATACACATCCTCATAGGGATGTTGGGAATATTAAATTATTAATAAATTATATGTATTATTTGTGCCTGGCATATAAAAAACACATCTATGATATTTCTTATATACTGTTTGAGTTTCTGAGTCTAGCACCATTGCCCTACTTGTATTAGGTGCTCAATAAATATTGAATAAACACAAAAACAGTCAAATTGAAGTCTAGGGTTATGATAACACATACTTAGTGCCTGACAACTGCTTATTGCCTGAGTGAATGGTTCTTGTCCCAGATCAAATGGCCCAGAGAACCACCTGAGACTTAACTCATCTCAGAGTTAGCTCTGAGAATTCTAGCTGGCTGTTGCTCCCCTTCAAACAGGGATGCCCATGAAAAGCAAATCAAAAGTGAATTTGAAGGAGAGGCAAAATACATTGGTTCTTATTAGGCTTGCTGTTTGATTTTCATTAGGCATCCTGCCTGATTCTTATTAGGTCTGCCCTGATTTCTTCAGGTTTGGTCATTTAGGGTCAGTGCTCATATGTTATATAATGATGTCATTATTTAACTTTATTACATACATGATATTGGTAATGATTCAGGGTTTATTCCAGAAAATAATTCTAAGCACCTAATGTTGATTGGCTTAATGATACAAAAACTAATTTGGAAAGAATGGAAGGTTTCCTGGGGCACAGCTGATGATGTGAATGTAAAAGGGCTTCATTTCCCACATTTAAAGAATGGAAACAGCGTGCAATTACGTGTTCTTCAATGAGGTGTTTTCTTTGAAATCGTAGAACTTGGAAACCATCCATATGAGAAAGGTGGAAAAATTTAAGTAACTGTGCCAAGGTTAGTTTTTCTCTTTTATTTCCTTTATTATTGTTATATTTATTCTTGGCTATAAACATATGCTTTCACATTTTTTTCCCTCTCTCTTTTAATATGAAAACCTAATGGGGAGACTGATGAGATTGGCTAAGTCTGTGAAATTAAAATGAACTTTGTAATTTTGTTTATCAGCTTGGGGTCAATGATATAGAAATTCTGTAAGTTATAAATGTAAATATGAACATGAGTTCCATGTGCAGAATTCATTCATGCAGAAGGCGGGCCATTCCTACTCGCTGCCATCACCCACCACCTCCTACTAGTTAACAATTAGCTCGCTAAATAAGCCACCTTACGGTTCTTCGTGTCTGCTTTCCTTGACACCCGCAGTGCTTATTTAAGCTCTTTAAGAGAGATTTGTGCTTGGATTTGATCTGTGCACTACATCAAGAGCCATGAGAAACTGGCCATTGCTTACTCCTAATGCTTCTCCTTAGGATGAGGGGCATAGGGAAGCGACTCCCTCACCCTAGATGGCATTTCAAGTAGCAGTTTCCTTGACGTGAGCTTAATTAGTCTTACTTAGGTGAGTAAATTACCCACTTTTTGTTATTTTGATTTTCTGAATCTCTTATCCCACAATGTGTGATCTCTACCTACTCCTATCTATCCATTGCTTGTAGTTACCTGATTTTGACTATCTTACTAGAGATTATTTAATAAATAGGAAAAGAACCTTGACAGTTTCATTTCTTCCAATGATTAAAAAAAGTAAAAAAAAAGAATAAGCAGTAAAAATTTCATTTTTATCAATTCTTGAACTTCCCCCCATGGATATTTTTCCCATTAAAGTTTTATTTCCTTTTAAATCTGTAAGGGGAGATAGTAAATACAACCGTTAAAAATAGGACGTGAGTTCAGTCTCTTCCTCCTCCAAAGTTGCGCTACCTACATTTTTTCTATCCTGTCCTTTACCAGGCTCCAAAATGACCTGTTCCTAAAACTTTATCAGTTTCTTCTGTACTGCTTAAAGCTTGACGTTCTATATTTCTGATCACCAAACTATATTTTTTTGAATTCTATATATGTTCTTAAGTTTTCTGAGAAAGAATAACCAAAGAGAACCTAAGGGAGAGAATGAATTCAAGTCAAGGGAGGTGAATTCAAGCCCTGATCATGTAACTGGCTGACTGGATGTGCGTGGACCAGTGATGACTGCACACGGCTCATGGTCCTCACATGTAAAACGAAGGACTCGAAGTGAAGAACCCAGTCTCATGTCCATGGATATTGGATAATTGCCTCATCTGTAAAATGGCTATAGCAAATAGGGCTTGCCTCATAGAGTACAAGTTTAAAATACAGCGTGTCTATCTTCTATCTGTCTATCTATCTGTTTATCTATGTATCTATCATCTATGTCACACACACACACACACACATATTTTTAAAAAGCCATGCTGTTTGCTTCCGGGTAAGATCTTACAAACTAAGTTGGAGTAACTCTTTGAGATTGAGGTAATTGGATACATAATTGGACACATTCCTCTACCCAATCTTTGTTTCCACCCCAAAGAGAGTACTCTAAGGTAGAGATTTTACCTAGCGCTCTCTCGCGCATGCTGTCTCTGTCTCTCTGTCTCTGCCTTTCTCTCTGTCTCTCTCTGTGTTAGCAGGGGAGGGAGAGAGAGAAAGGAAAGTAGGGAGAGAGTGAGATACTCTTTTCATCTGTGGGAGGGAATGGGAAGTGCTAGGTGGGGTAAAGAATCCACAGTATCCAAGAGGCTCGGTGTCTGAGGCTCAGTATTCTTTTAACTCAATTGCCTTGATCATACCAACAAAACTTTCTGACCAAGCCGTCTCCAGCCATTGCTGCCAGTGCTGGAGCTGCAGTCAGCAACAGTGCCTAGAATGGTCCTCACCGCTATGTAAACCAGAATGGACAGCTCCCACTGGACAGCCGCAAACAGCAGCTGGAACGAGCTTGAGTTCTGATCAGGCAGTGAAACCTTGGAACCCTGCTAGCTGCTCAGGCTCATCCAGTTACTTAATCACCTTCATACCAACACCAATTTGTATCTTACTATATTTAGTCTGTTTTGTGGTATAATGCATACATTAACAAAGAAAGTTTCTACATACTCCTTAAAACTAAGATTGCAAGTGTTAATACTCTTTCTTACTCTTATTCTGACTAGTTGCACAGATATAGTATCATTCAAAGTTCTTTTGGTTCCAAGAAATAGAAATGTGACTCAAACTGGTTAAATATCAAAGGAGATTTATTGGCTCAAGTATTTGAAAAATCAAGTACTGCTGTAACCAGATGCTCAAAAAAAAAAAAAAAAAGAAAAGAAAAGAAAGGAAAAGAAAAAATTCCCAGAGAAGCTCTTGCCTGTGCTGGTCCTGTGGAAATTTGGATTCAAATTCTAACTCAAATGCAGGAGATATAAAATCTTTCTTTCATGAGATTGTGACTCACAGTATTGATTAGGGTCATGTTATTCTTCTTCCCTGACCATCATTCCCCAACTCTTGGGCCAGGGTCAACTGTACTTGAAACAAATGGGCTCCGGTAGGGATACACTGGCATTTCAAAAGGAAAGGGATTCACTTACCAAACCTTCTGCCCAATGGGGAGTAAGGAAGGGCAAGCAAAATCAACCAGTGTCCACCACAGATCTCTTGCTGGGACTTAGAACTTAAAAAAGGAAATGCTTTCAAATGTTCAGTTGAGTATTTAGAACAAATCTTTGTTTCTAGCTTGAAAGCCCTGTGTTTAGTGATGACGTTTAGTTATAAACATATAAACATGTTGATGGCATAATAATAAACAGAAAAATGCAGAGTAAGAATTTTATATTTACAGCAATCATAATTACAGAGATAAAATCTGGAAAAGAAATTTAAAGTACAAAAATAGTTATCGCAGTTCAGATTACAGTTTATGGATAATATTCTATTTTAAAAATACCTGTAATTTACCCATAAGTTTTTTTTAAAGGAGAGAAAGCTTTGTGAGTAAAACTCAGTGAGTGAAGCAAAGTTGACCTCATTAGGTGGGAAAATGTGCATATGCAGTCATCTTGACACCATGCCAACAGCCTCCAGTGTGGAATAGTGGAATTCTCCTGTTCTTCAGAACATAGAGCCTGGGTCAAATTTCCCACTTTGTCTCTTGTTGAAGACTGGCCTTGCATTTCACTGACTTTTTAATTTATTTATTTTTTTCACTTCACTGACTTTAGACAATACCAAGATATTGTATTTTTATTAAATCTTACTAGATGTTCATTAATTCTTCATATTATATAACTTTCATTACTCTCTCTTTTTAATTCCCTTTTTTCTTCATAACAGAATTAAGTTATCCAATCCTTTCCTTCTACCCTTGCCCCGGAGTACACTGATCAGTGAAGAGTCCTCCATTAGGGATCTCAGATCAAAATGGCACTTCTGCATTGCCAACTGTTTCCCAGCCCTCCACATTTGCCCATTCTGCCATCTTAACTTACAGGTGTCCTGATGTCAACCTCTTAAGATTTTTTTGACCACTTGGCTCCTTTTTTTTAGTTAGCATTCTTAGTATTACTCATTCTAAAGAAAACAGAGAACAAATTGACTGATTCATGGGAAAGTCACTCCTATATTTAAAAGTTAAATTGCTAAGATATTTTTCTTTTATTTTCAAGCTCATTTTGTGATATTATATGCACTTTTTCTTTTGATCATGTGTTTGAGAGGAAGAATAGTATATTATTGTCATTCATAGAAGAGTTCTTTAAATTTACAATTATCTGTTGCCTCTATATTACTCTTTGTGTCTGATCTTAGTCTCTATTGTTTATCTATAGTTATGATCCTGGATTCTCCTATATTATTATCCACTACAAAATCTATCATTGTGAGCGTAAGTAGGATGAAGGTATTTTGGTAGTTATTTTTAAACTGGTCTCCAATACTTCTCCACATGTCTGATTGTAGCCTAGTTGCTTACTAATCTGAATTTTAGTTTTCTCACCTCTAAAATGGAGATAATTCTATTTTTTAAAGATTGTTGAAAGTTTTTAATGAAAAGTATTAGATTGCTCATAAGAAGTTGCCTGCATTTGACCTTTAAAGCTAGCAATTTCATATGGTTTAACTTAACAGTTGTAAGATCTGAGCATAATTCCATATGTGGTGGCATCATAAACGGTATTCAACATAGTGGTGGTGAGATGCAGCACATACAGTTGAGGAAAATAAGAAGTCTATTTCATACTTTCAATACACAAAGATTCTATGTGGTTTAGTCTACGTCAAATGAGACAGTTCATCCTGACTGTAGACCAAATTGAGGCAAAATTTGTGGGTAAGCAGCTCTTCTTAAATTGGAAGGGGAAGGAAGACTTGTAAAGAGAGAATACAAGTTGGCATGGATGGAAACCTTGAGTCCCTTCTAACTGCCATGGATTCTTATCATAGCTGAAGGTATAGAGTTTCCAGAACATTTTCACCCCATCAACATTAAAGTCAAAGGTATTTTAGGGATCGTTTATGTGCATTTATACTGAAGGAATCACTGGGAGAGTACAGCTTTTATAGTTCATGCACTGCACAGATTTACTAGATTAAATTAGCAGAGAAGTGGCAGTGAACGACAACTAGTACTGCTTTATGGTGCTTCTATATTGAACAGTTGGGGATAGGAAGACAGAGCAGCCTCTGAAAGGTATCATGTCAGCATCAAGATGGAAGTGAACTGTCCAGATTGAGACAAAGAAGGGGAGCACAACAAATGAAGAAGCAAAGGTGGGGGACATGTCCAAGGACAGAGGTACAACTCCCGCCTCTGCAGGTGAGTGCTTCTTCACTAGTTCCCAAGGAATGAAGGTTTCTCACTGACTGAAAACTCACATCACAATGCTGCCTGGGTTAAGGTGTAATTATACAGACATTTAAATCAAGCTGTTAGATAAACTCGTGGGGTTTGTTCTAAATGGATTTATGATTTTCCTCTTAAGGATCTGTTTTGAAAGTAGCAGATTATTTTGGTAAACTCAATGCACATTTACAGGTAATAATCCAGGGGTATGCTCAGTCTACAGTCTTCTGTTTTTTTAAAGGACTTCAATTCATTGGTGAGTTTCAATGATTGAAGAGCCAGGGATTTAGCTCAGTGGTGCAAGCGCCTTCCTGGCAAGCACGCGGTCATGAGTTCGATCCCTGGTACGCCCCCACCCCACCAAAAAAAATTGAGATTCAAAGTCAAGAGTTATCACAATGATTGAGTAAAGTCATATGAACCATCATCATCATTGTTATTATTATTATTATTGGTACCAGGGATTGAACTCATGACTTTGTGCTTGCCAGGCAGGTGCTTGTGCCACTGAGCTAAACCCCCGGCCCTGAACCATCCTTAATAGCAAGTTGATAGCCCTAGTAGCAGGAATGTATCTAGGCATAGACTCTGGAGGCGAAGGAATGGTTGGTTGTTGGGAAACTGATGAGGACTACAGGGTCTCCCAGGTAATGGAAATTGAAAGAATCCTTTAACCAATCACATCTCTTTATCTTCACAGCAATCTCGAGGAAAGATTTTGAAAATCAGAGAATGCTCTTTCCCCCTCTCTAAGCTCTGGGTTTACACCCTCTGTTTAGTAAAAAGCTTTCGTGCCAATACCTTCTTTGATTCATACAATAATTTACAAACAATCGTTAATTCCATGTGACAGATGAAGTAACTAAGTCTCAAGAAAATTTAGTGATTTGTCTAAGATTGAGCTTAGTTTGCAACTTGTGTATTTCATCCCCTAATATATTTCAGTTTTCATTAAGGGATTTTATTCATGTACATTATATGACACTGAACTACTCTTTTTGTTATGTTGTGCTATTAATGTCTATTAAAAGGAAAATTGGAATCTGGGCAGTGGAGCAGTATAGGATTAGAAATCAAACAATATATGTCTAATTAATTCAATGAATACTTGATTAATATTTGGCAGTTGCATTTTCATTACAATATAATTAATTAGAATTTCTAGATAAACAACTTCACGCAGTTGCTGTGAGAATTAAATGTGATAATGTATGTGAAAGTATCTACCACGGTGACTGGCAGTTAGAAGGGACTCAATTAGTGGAGTATGAATCTTATCAAGAATAATTTTCATGAGGATTTCTTTAAGGTGAAAATTTTCTCTTTGGCAGGGAAATGAAAATGGAGAAGTACTACATAATTCTATCATTAGTTAATAATCAAGCGTGAAAACCAAGCCTCGGGATTTCAGATTGGAACCTTTACTTTTATACTTTACTACCATCTCAAAAATCAACATGTCCAAAATGAAACTTCTATTCCTTTCACGTAACTTTCCCTGTCATTCATTCCTTTTGCCAGTGGTACCACCACATACAAAACCATGATTTCTCCTTTCCTTCCAAATACCAGTCACAAAATCCTTTGCAATTTTCCTTTGACATTTCCCATTTTGGTTATTTCTTCTCCATTTCTGTCACTATTCTTGCTCTGTCTGAGTGTCTGTCAGCTTGTAGTTGGAGTGCTACTTTGGAAACTGTCTTTATCCCTTTGACTTTGTCCACACTAGAGGCTTCTCTTGGACTAGTCTTCCTAAAATTCTATTTTTATCATGTTAGTCAAGTAACTAAGAAATTTCATAATACTTCATTCACCAATTCTAACATTCTTTTGGTTTTCAGTTTCCTTCATAATCTAGCCTACCCCAATATTTCTAAGCCTTTCCTCAAGTCTTACTAGAAACATGAAATTTCAGGACTATAGTTGATTTCTTTCTTTTTCTTTTATGTTTAATGTTTATCAGTGATGTTCTATATTGTCTAAGAATTGCTTTTTTTTTTATTTCAGTTGTAAGTACTTTAAGATAAAGACTCTGTGCTGTACTTTTGTGTTTCTAACATGGTGTAAACCAGTTCTGAAAATATAGTAGATCAATAGATGTTTACCGAATTAAATTGAACTGGGCTTTTCTAGTAGGGTTTTATTTTGGGGGATATTTACAGTAAATTTGCACAGAGTTGTCACCAAGAGGTGACAAACATGGAAATGCTTGACTTATTTAATAACAAAATTGCCCTTCACATAATTTGTATGTAGTTTTAAATTAAGACTTTATTCTACTTTGTTAGTTTTTTATACCTCCACATGTTTTTCTTTCCTTTTAATTGAAATGCATTCTGAATGATACCAATGCTTTAGCAGTGATGTGGTTTTTACGGTAGGGGAAATACAAGTATTCTAAGTTTTTTTGAGAATTACAGATAGATTGGGATACTTTTAAATAAATGTTCTTTGAGTTTAAAATAGACAAAAGAATGTCCGTCTTTGTTGATATTTTAAAAGGGGAAAGCACAGAGCAAATACTCAAAGTCCCATGAAAATGGAAGCCAAATTTTTTCATAAACTATGCAAAGGTTTCCCAAACCTTGACATGGTGTGAATTTTGGTGAAATTTCTGTCATTGGTTCTTTTCATGAATATTTATTTAAATCCCAGTGGAAATCATTGCTCATCTGAAAGGGAGTTAACAATCCTTAATAGCCTTTTCTGATTTGATTGATGTTTTTGTCACTTTTCTTGAAGTAAATAGGTTCCATTAGCATACCAAATATGCTATCTGTCCTTATACCTCTATAGGCACTTAACTGACCACTGGCGTAAGACTTAAATATCCCACCTAGGGTTTTGTTGTCAGTTCAGGGTCAATCTTTCTGGAGGAAAAAGGAAAGAGCTTTAACTATTTAGCTGGCTGGTGAGTAGTTCCTAAGCAGAGGAAAAATAGTTTTTATGTGATAAAATCTGCTCTTTGGAGACTGATTATTCCATCTCCAAAGGGTATAAAATGATAAGAGAGTTGACTTTATGGAAATCAGTGTACATTGAACAAAAATAAAATATTGGGAATGATATATCTGTTGGATATAGATGGATAGTAATTGTTCAAAAAAAA
>RJWT010047718.1:0-11254 GCA_004365215.1 Cuniculus paca | reverse complement strand
TGTACACTGTAAAGTTCCCTAATATTCTCAATGTAATTGCTCACTTGAAATGAGAAAGGGCGTTACCAGCTGTTGCAGTGACTGTCATGAGAATAAATAACTGTAATCTTAATGAAACTCTCTGAAGCTGCTAAATTCTCCCAATTTTACTTCAGATTGGGTCCCTCAATCTCTGAGAAAGTGGTGATGGTGAAAGAAGATGAATGAGAAATAATGAAGTAATCTGTTAATTGTGGAGATGGCACAAGACAGAATAAAATTGTTCCTATCACAGTTGGCTCTCAAAATTTTGTTTTAAGTTTTTTTTTTATTTCCTGAGTACAATTTTTTTATAGATCAGGAAATCTTAAGATAACTGGCAGTGAGCAGTTTCAAAATAATTGAAATACAACACAAAGATAATTCTACAGTGAGGAGAGAATCAACAGAGGAACAACAGAGAATCAACATTCTAATGACTTATTCCTTATTTTGATTGGATTTTTACTCTGCTATTACTGATTCAGTATGGATACTTGAATGTATTTTTTCCTGCTTGCTAAGAGCCTATTTTCCTATTATAAAAATTGTATTAACCAGAAGATTCCTAGGTACTCTTCCCACATTAAAATCCTGTGACTATGTATAACGCTCGTTAATATCACACTATTTACACAAAACAAACTAGTGTGCATTCCTTTTCATCTTCCCAAGTAATGTCACAGAAGTTAATTAAAGCAAAGAGAGTGAGTGGTAATTTGACACCTGGCTAATGCCCTCAGTTTTAAGAAGAACTAAACCTGACTAGTTATTTCTGTAACTCTAGATAAAGGAACTAAGAGTTAAAGCAAAGATGTTAAGGGCTTATTATTATTTATCAGGAACAGATCTAAACACTTTATACATATCAACTTTTTAAATTGTCATAATCATTCTATGAAGTGAATGTTATTATCAATGAATAAACACAGGGAAAAAAACAATTTGGCTAGAGTTATACAGCTAGTAAAGAAAATGAGATATATATATATATATATATTTTGGTTTTTTTGGTGGTCAATGTAAGAAAAGATGTAGATGGGTGGGTTGGAAGAATCAGGTATAGAGAAAGCCCTTAACTTAGAGAGATTGGGAGAAAGAGAGCATGCTTTCCCCTTCTAAAGTAGTCTTAAGTAAGCCTCAGGGCTAACATTCCCATGAGTTTATAATCCTAACAGGGTTATAGCCTGGCCTCTGTAAGACCACACCATCTCACTTCTACTTCCTTGGAAATTATAGGCAGGACCCTGCTTCTAAGTCGAATGGGATCTCACTATGTGTTTCACTAATTTGCCTGTAAAATGTGTGTGAAATTAAAAAAATAAATAGTGCTAGAAATATCCATAAAATTACAACCTGTGATTTTCTTTTCAGGGTATCAATCTTAGGGAGCCACTGCATAAGCAAGTAGCTAGAACAATTTAACACAGCAATAAGTCACTGAATTCTGGGGTTTTGCATTTTAACGCAGAGCTGTTGTTAGTTTATTGAGAGAGACTAGGTGAACAGCTTAACCTTTTGTTCCTCGGGATCATTTGGGAATAAAATTAAACATTTTCATGACAAAGATTTAAATACAGAATGACCAAACACAAAAACTGGAATGGAAAGAATCCTAAGAATCATCCCAGCCAATTCTTTCATTTTAAAGATTATGAAATAGAAGACTAAAAAAACATGGTGTACTTTAGGCCACAAAGTTCTTGGTGACTTAAGCAGAAATAGAGCTCAGAATTCCTGATTCTAAGTCCATTAATCTCTCCAGAATGAGGTCTGATTTTTCAATTAAAGACCATAATTTAGGTTTTGCTAAAAGAGGCGGGGGAGTTAACAAAATCTACTTTCATACAGCATCCCACAGATTATAAAAAAAGATGCTTTCCATTTAATCCTCATAAACACTCAATAAATTTATTACTGTTAAGATTATTCCATGCCTGTTACAGAGTCAACAAAACAAAACAATACAGAACAAAATAATACAAAAACATAAACCCAGTTGACTGGATCCAAGATGTGGTAAGTAGCGGCATTAGTACTCACTGCAGCTCTAAACTATCAAATAGAAAATTTTTTCATTTCCTTCCTTGGACCTTGTTGTCAGCCTCATCCACTTACGTGTAGCTTTTCACATAAGCGTAAATCAATTATAAAGTACACATAAAATACTACAAATGCTTTCCCAAATATGTCCCCAAGTAGCATATAAGGTAGGCATTTTTTTCTGTCCACTTGCATTCGTCTTACATTCTCCATCCAACACCTGCTTTCAAATAAAAGAGGATTTTTTAAAAGCAGTAGGTCCTTCAGGCATGATGGTACACACCTGTTACCCCAGCAGTTGGAGGTTGAGTCAGGAGAATTACCATGAGTTCAAGGACAGCCTGGGCTACACAAGTGAGTCCAAGGCCAGCTTGAACTACATAGTGAGACCCTGCCTCAAAAAAAATCAAAATTAATTAATTTTTAAAGCAAAACATAAAAGTAAAAACAATGGGAATTTCTTTCACTGGTTTATCACAAAGAATAAAAAGTCATAATTCTCTTTGCAACCATAGGAGTATCAGTAAAATACAGGATTCTTTATGATACTAATGAAAATTTTAATTCAGCATCAGGTAGTACCTTTTACAAGGCATCTGTTGCAACATACCGAGAATATATGGGCAGTGAAAAGTGGGGCACTTACTGTGCCTTAGGATCTTCTGCAGCAGGTAATTTCAAGACAGGCCCTACCTTTAGGAGGTGTACTAGATGCTACAGCATCTGATAGTCACATAAATGATTTCCTTAATTAGTTCACCCCTTGTACTTCTCTGGTTTCAAAGATTCAATTAAGCACAGCCTTGCAACTCATTGCAGGAGGATTCATTAGCCTGCCAGTTATCTTTCAAAACAACTACAGCCTAGGGAAAACTGAGTGAAGAAATGAATTTGCCTTTGTTTCAAACCTAGGTAATTTGATTCACATGCCAGGGAGGGGAGTCTATAAACATCCATGTTTTAGTTCTGGACAATAACTTACTCCCTAGATTTGTAACTTGCTAATTTATTTATTGCCAGTTAAACATATTGCCAATAAAACTTGGCAATAGATGATAGTTTTCATTCTGTTACCAGTCTTCACTCTTCAGCATTTGGAAATTGTACCTGTATACATGTACACAAATACAGTATTTGTGTAAAACACATAAGATCTGTTTTATTTTATATATGTATGTATTCTGTATATTATATATTTGTTACACATGTAACATTTATAAGTATATACATATACATTACTATTAATGGATATGTATAACACATGTATATATTTATATTATTTATGTATATATGCACCACTTATAGGTATACCAAAGCATTCGTTACACTTTCCTTTTACATCTATTCCCTCCATCATTCAGTCTCCAAGCACTTACAGTATGTCAAAGTGCTTTGCCATATGAAAGATTACTAAGAAAATAATTTCCCCCCTCAGAGAATGTGCTGTTTCGTGCATGAACCTGGCATTTTTGGTGACCACAATCAGAATTAAACACATGCTAATGAGAGTTGTGCTCAGAAGTTCATGAGAGAAAGCCACTCTTGTGAAGAGATCTTCCCAGGTTTCATCAGGGAGTGACGAAGAATCGCCCAAGTGGAGTGTGGTCTCCCAGGAGAAGGACTAAGAAAGGCCTTCTAAACAGAAGAGAAGAAAACCGCAAGGTGGGCGTCAAACCCAGGATTATGTTTGGCTGTGAAGTCACCCACAGCTGAGACCTTTGCATCTAGATTATTATTACAGCTCATGAGCCAAACTCGTGATTAATACAACACAGCTGATCAAACAAAATAATTAATGAATGCATAAGATGAGTAGATTTGCTCCCGCTTTTATTATTAACTTGTAACAGCCCGAGACTTTCTCCCCCTTTCTGAGCCCCAGTACACTCTCCGTAAAATAAAGGATTGATTCATTTTACCCCATAGAGTACCCCACTTCAGAAGATGGTAATCCAATATGAATGGTAATATTTTTGTTATCTCCTTAAATTATTTATTAATTGTAGGAGAAAAGAAGTAGATCACTGACAAAAAATAGTGAAACCTCGGTACGTATATTAAGATCTAGAAAAACAGTATGCAGACTTGATTTTAGCCTTAGCTGTGTCCGAATGAGACAATCGTGCAAGAAATAACAAGGTTCAAAAGAACCAAGTGTCTCAGAGCAGATGAGTGTTTGACCTGCAATCAGAATCCTGATTTCAAATGTTAATTCCTTATACATCTGTAGAACCTAAGGTTTGGGTTTAATAGTAATTCATCGTTCCCTAGTCATCATTAAAATGAGAATAAAATACTAATGATGGGGGAATAAATGAGAAAATACATTAAAATAATTACTTAGCATTGTATATGCCACAAAGTATGGGCTGGATCATTGACAATTTTATTAGTATGTTGTCACCTGAGACTTTCCACTTATATTTGCAGCAATCAATAAGAGGAGATAAAAGTGTGACATTTTTTGTGTGATGTATGTAGCAGTGCCTAACAAAGTATAGGTCCTTGGAAAACATAGAAAACATAACATTTTAAATCAGTATGGGGATTTCAATCTGTAATTTATTATCTAGATAGAAAAAGAGACACAAAGCCGGGCGTGGTGGCTCACGCCTTTGATCCCAGCACTCGGGAGGCTGAGACAGGCGGATCGTTGTGAGTTTGAGACCAGCCTGGGCTACAAAGTGAGCTCAAGGCCAGCCTGAACGGCATAGTGAGACCCTGTCTCAAAAACAGGGCTGGGGATCTAGCTCAGCGGTCTAAGCGCCTGCCCAGCAAGCGCAAGGTTGTGAGTTCAATCCCCGGTGCCCCCCCCAAAAAAAGAAAAAGAGACACAAAACACAGGACGATCTGAATCCTAATAGATATGATGGACATTTTCATTTGGAAAATAAATAATGAAGCATGGCAAAGTTTCATAGTATTTCATTTATTGCCCAGTGGTACATGTTTATGGGCGATGGTACAAAGCAAAGAATTGTTTAGGAGAATACACTGAACAGTTCTTGGAATATATTCCCTGACAGTTCTGAGACACCATCAATGTAACTAAGACTCAGCAGCAGGGAATGTCTAGAACAGTTCCATGCTATTTCCAAGAGGTAGAGAGACACCTCACTTCCTGCAGCTACCTGCAGAGAAGCAGATATGGGAGACATGGGCTCTTCTTATGCCTACTGGCATCAGAAAAAAATATCCCTCTTGAGTTTATGTTTCCTTAGTCCAGAGCATACTTTAGGAAACTTGATTCCTTAGACCTTAACATACTCAGGTAACTAGCCACCGAGAACTTCTTAGAACCTCAACTGTGCTTTTCCAATCAAATCAAAGGATGTTCATGATATAGAAAGTTGAGGCAGGTGGAAAAAATTTTCCTTATTTAAGCCCCTGCTAATGCTTTCCAACTGCATCACCTCTTACGAGGTCGACAGGACTCCCTCTTCCAAATGTCTCAGACACTATCTGGCTTTGTCACAATCAAAATATCTTTCTACACTGCATTAAATTTATTTGTGTTTAGGTCATGTCTTACCTCCTCTACTAGGCTAGGATTTCTTAGAAGACAGGGGCTCTAACTCCCCTTGTACAGAAGCCTCATTCTAATTAAATGTGTGTTAGAAACAAGAAGCAGGGAAAGAAGGAGGAGAAAAATTCACACGTATAATAAGAGAAATAAAGGAGTATAAAGAAAGACAGCGACATTCTGATGGTGATGCTGATTTCTATTCTTTTGGATTGCCAAGCAACTATTTCAGAGAGGGCTTCTTTTCAACACTTCAAAATAATCAGAGTGTCAGGTTATTTTTTTAAAGGAAAAAAAACAATAAAAGAAAATCACTACTTGGGCTGTTATCAACATCGGAAGGATCTAAAACCAAAAAGGGAACTTTTTCTTACATTCTTGTAACTGATTGGTGCTTTAGGAAATGATAAAAGGAAATTCGAATCCTGGCATAATCCCATGCCTCCTCAGTTTGGTGACAATGTCTGAATTTGAAATAGTGAAATATGAATACCTAGACATTTGACAAAATCTAAGAAAGAACAAGAGACTTTAAAAGTCAATTATTTGAGCACCTTAACTTTAGAACAAGAACCTAAGGTTGTTCCCTTACATATTTCATAAGCTGTGAAATCTCTTTGAGCCTGCACATAGTGAGCCCTCTGTTTGGAATGAACTCTCCTGTGTTTACTCCAAGTCAAATGGCATCTCCTCCTCGAAACACCTTTTGGTTTCCTAGATCAGGTTATTAATCCTACTTCCAGTGACTCTGGATCACTTTCATGTGCCTTAATTTCTCCACTCACACATGATGATTTTTCAAGTTAGATCAGAGTTGCTTTGAGCAAGAACTATAATTATCTCATCTACCTCCAAAACATAGCACAATGCCTAAAGGGGAGGGATAAAGGTTACTACTAAAGTAAAATTGAAACATCCAAGTTCATCAGAAAAGATGGCAGAAGAAGCTTCAATCATAAGATATCTGACTCTTGCCTACTACAGCTGTCATAGATTAATAATTTTAAAACAAAATGTTCATTAACAACTTCTTAAAGACTTTGTTTGTGTTGATTTTATTCTCTTCTGTTGTGCTTGATTTTATTGTGCCTGATGGTATGGGAAGTTATTTTGAAGATAGCAAGAGGCAACATGGTAGCCATTGTTGGTTTATTTTTATCTTGTTTTGAAGTTTTGTATCATGTTCATTGTTTTGTTTTGATTGACCCTATTCTGTTTTATTTTTTTCAGTTTTATTCTCATCAAAAAAAAAAAGACACCTTTGTGAAAAAAGTTAGAAGAATATATTTCAATGAGAAAAGGGAGGAGCTGATTCTTTATAATACAGGATCTTGGAAAGAGAAACAAACTGAAAGAAAACAGTGCTTTCTTTCTTCACCTACTTCTTCTCTTTACCCTCCATAGGCACATTCTCTTTCTCCTTTGCATAAGGATGAATTATTAATAATCATATCTTTAAAGACTATAGAATCATCTGCCTTCTACATTCATTCCTCATTCTCTAGAACCATTCATCTGCACTTCATCCAAAAGACTAGGTGTTCTTCAATAAGGATGACCATGAAAAATAAGAAAAAAAAAGTTTGTCAAATGTCAGATGTTGATACTTACTGGTTTAAATATATATTTTAGCATATATATTGTAATACATATATTTAACATATACATTTTTAATGCGAGCTAGCCTATACATTGGTGTTTGTTGATCTTGAAAAGTGGATTAAGGTAGATAAGACTATTCTGAGATTTGAAAGGGTATCTGTTATTCTGGGAAAATTTTCTGCTTGCATATTGTGCCATAAAATACTACCAAGAAAAAAAAAAGTGAGGTGAAAGTCACTTAAGACACTTTTTGTAACAAATGAACAAATATGCCTATATACAGATATTCTGGATACTGCCTTCAAAGTCACACAGAATGCATGTTAAATTGAAGTAAAATTTCTATCTTTAATCTTTGTATGCCATTTTAATAAAATACATTATTTTTAGAAATAAAACTATCTTAGGAAATGAACCTTCTTATACCCATGTTTATAGCAGTATATGCACAATTACAACCAAATGATGAAAATATTCCAACTATTCATTGATAGATGGATGACTAAACAAAATAGAGTCTATATCCATGATAGAATATTATTCATCCTTAAAAATGAAAGGAACTGTATCACAAGCTGCAACATGGATAAATCCTGAAGGAAATTATGCCATAAGCAATCAGCCAGTCACAAAAAGACAAATACTACATTAGACAAATGCTACATTATTATTCCTCTTACATGAGATATCTAAAATATCTAATCCATTTAGTTTATCATTACTACTCTCTAAACAGTTACTTCATGATATAAAAAAATATTTCTCAACATAACCAAGTTGCCTAGAAAAAATTGGATTCGTTTTCGAACCCCTTTATATGCAAGGTAATGTATTTGTCATTGACATGAAGGGAGGAAAGAAAGAAGTCATTTCACAAAACTATATTTCTTAACAGAAAGCCTTATGAATAGGACAATGTGGGAGGCGTCTCACAGAAAAGCAAAGAAAGACAAGATTCCTATTGATAAAAAAAATCTAGAAACATGATTCTACATTAGAACCAGTATATTGGGAGAATTTTTGTTATTGGAATTTCTGAAAGTTGAGTTTTTCCCACTCAATTAAGACTGTGCCAATATCAAGTTTTAAATTCCATTGAACACTTTTCGTTTTTCCAGAGAACCCTGAGATTTCATGTCATTCCCACTCACAGTGGAGTATAATCACTTCCCCCAAGCACCAGAATATTATTTGGAAGAAATCTTATGAGGGATGAAGGACCTCATGATGACAGGAGTTATCTTGAGAACTCCAACACAAAAGGGACTTGAATCAAGAAATTACTTATATCACTCTACCAAAAGCAAAAACTACCTTCACCACCCACAATGAATCTCAGAGATAAACCTGCTCTCTTTGCAGAGCTGAGAAGTCTGAAAAGAGACACTTCCGTGGCAGCAGGTGCAGTAGTAGGTGAAACCTTTTAATTTAAAGTTTGTATCAGGCTGATTTTCTTGGAAGCCAAAATAGAAAAGGAGCAGATTACATCTTAGCTAAAGGGGAAAAACAAAATAGCTTGAGTCCCTGATGGTAAAGGTATATTAAAAAGAAAAAAGTATTGAAAGATAATTTTAAAAGTATATACCACTTTATTCCTGTAGTTCTGCTGCCAACATGACTAGAAAAAAAATGAAGACCAAGGGGGCTCTTTTAAACTACTGTTCTACTGTCTACAATAAAAAATGACAGGGAAAAGTGACATAACAGTTTACAAAACAAAACACGCTAAACACAACACAGCTCTAATAAAACCCAGAAGCCTGAAGTGAGGGCGAGCTGACCAATCCATCATCAAATGCCAAGTATTTCGAGAAAAGGTCCGATGAGGCCAGACACAACCTCCTGGGCTTCTCCTAATCTTTGATGAGTTCAAAGTGTAAAAAATGTCCGTCTGCTATTAAGAAAGCGTGCATTTTAAGTGGCCTTTGTCCCATCTTTTGGGTTCACTCAGCATTATTCTGGAACTTTTACTGGAAAAAAGACATTCAGATTTTGCAGAGAACATTTTTATCTTCTCTGTTTTATTTCCTTTTCCTTTTTTTTTTAGTTCCTTCACCCATTCCACAAAGAATTAGCTTGGCCTCTTCTACCTGAATGAGCTCTGGCATTTAATTCCTTTCTTAATTATAATATCTTTGCCACCTCTTAATAGATTAGTCCTGAATCCTAGTCAATTTCAACCCTAAAAATTATGTTGAATTTCATAAAGGATACAACTTACTTACAGGTGCATATTTTGATATATTATATTATAAAGTAGAAAATAGACTAATCTTTATATTTACTAGAAATGCTGGTGAAGTATTGAACTCAGTATGTCAAACAAGTCTAATTAATTTCATCACTCATCAGATAACATCATTAACCTCCACCTGGTTATTGAAAAGACTGAACACTTTTTGACTATGACCTTTCTTTCATATTGCCTAACCACAGCAGCACACACACACACACACACACACACACACACACATACACACACAGACTCACTTTGTTCCATGTTATTCCCACATGAATCTTTATTGTGTCCTTTCTCCCCCACAGCTACTCTCTGACCCAGACTTTCCATTTCTGTTCCCCTGGGCAGCACCACACACATCAGACCTGTCTGCCTGTGCTCTCTCTTAATTCCCACACTTTGAGGGACTTATTTCAGCAACCACCTTGCAATGCCCACTGACAAGATTCTGTTCCAAGCAGTGCCCCGTGTGCTAACACAGATACAAAAGCAGCGATGGCCTTTGCCTACAAATAGCTGAGAGTTGAGCAGAGGCAACGGAACCTAACAAACCAATGTAGCACTGTGTAGAATGAACCAAGCATGATCTCACGCAAATGCTGCAGGAGTCTTGATTCCGATAGAGGAAGGGATGACAGTGAATCCAGGCCTTGTAGAAGAAGAGAGACTCTAAAAGTTCAATTTAAAATGAGCTGTTCTCTAGTCTTATTCACAAAAGGCAAGAGCCAAGGCTAGTATAGGGAGGTCTGGGCAGCGAGGTGAGCAGAAACACAGGTTCAACCAACCATTCCAGCAAACAATTTGGAGTGGGTCAGAGAAATTGTGAAAGGAAAGCAAGCTAGGTCAGTGGTGGTGAACCTATGGCACATATGTTGCTCTTCTTTTAAGAGAAAAGATGCTAATGTTTGAGTTGTTTTTTCTAAACCAAAACCCTCAGCATTTTAGGTTTAATTGCAGTGTTGGCAATTTGTGATAATAAGTGGGTTTTTGCTTGCAATTTGGACATTCATCTCTAAAAGATTTGCCATCACTCACCTCTGTATTTAAGTATCAGAGTAAAAAGTATGTTATTTAAACAAAGACACAAGAAGCAATCCTGAAAAGCAGTATTATCACATCAGGTAAGAGAGAGAAATAGAATATAGTCCTAAGAAAAATTTATAATCTAAAACTATATGATTTCCACACTGTCAATTTTATTTATAGCTCCACATTTTATATGTGTGTGAAATTACATGTGTGTATGGAATTATGTGCATATATATAAGAAATATGTTTCTGCTATTATGTAGAGGTAAATAGAGAAAATATAAACTGATATAAATACGTAAAATAGATATGCAAACAGAAAATAGTGTCTATCTCCATTTGATGAATTTATGAAAGATTTACTTAATTTTCTTCTCTACAGTTTTGCATGTTTCTTATATTTCCATAATGCAGGCTTTACAGCTGTAAAACAGGACTGACAATGATAACCAGAAACGACTTTCCCCAATGTATGTTATTTTGAAACAAGAGATCGTACTTCAATAGACAGACAAGGCAGTGGAAGTGGAGAAGGGATTCTACGCGACAAGCGTCCCACGGTCCCGCGAGCAAACAGCAAAGTGGCAGTGTGTGAGGAGCGGCGGGTGCACCACAGGACCTGCTCTTACCATCATTTTCTCAAGTGTCACTGAGAACACTGCTATCTCTTTCATCACTTTTAAGAATGCCCATTCTAATCAAAAAAAGTCAAGTCAAAATAATCATGAGAAGGGAGTTAAGATTCCTGTCACAGGGTGGAACTTATGGTTAGAGGTGAAAAATGGCCAGGAGAAAATTTC
>RJWT010047717.1:0-11274 GCA_004365215.1 Cuniculus paca | reverse complement strand
GGATATAGTTCAGTGCAAAGGCCTTGCATTCAATCCCTATTGTCATTAATTCAACACTTCTTTTACAATTACAGCCTCCAAAGATTGTTAGAATATTGTTAAATCTTTTGTTTTTGTTTTCTGTTGTTTTGTTTTGTTTTGTTTTGTTTTGTTTTGTTTTGTTTTGTTTGAGACAGGGTCTCACTATGTACTGTAAGCTGGCCTTGAACTTGTTTATGTAACCCAGGCTGACCTTGAACTCACTGCCAGTCTCCTGCCTCAGGCTCCCCAGTGCTGGGATTACAGGCATGTGCTACCACACCCAGTTAAATCTTTTTAAATCATTAATTTTGGTAAAAGTCTCTGTTAACATTATTTAGGATGCTCTAACACCATAAATAATGTTTGGGGAAGCAGCATCTAGAGTGATAGAAAAATACTTGTTAATTGTGATCCTTAGATGTTAAATTTTAAAAAAAATCAAATGGAAGACTTTCTCTAATCTCACTTTTCACTTGGTAGGCTAGCTTTTTATTGCTAAAAGATTTAAAGTGAATGTTTTATGCACATGTACAAACATAATACAAGTTCTTGGTATAGAATTTAGACAATATTGAAAAATACACAGATGGAAATTAAAATTACCCATTACCCATAATACATTTTAAAGTTTCAGGAACATAAATTGAATCTTTTAGTTTTTGCCATGCTGGGACTTGCTTACACGTATTAGACAAGGGCTCTACCACTTAGAGAAAGTTCCCAGCACCTACACTGACGTTCTTGGGGCTCAAAGATAGTGTCTGTCCGAGGTTGGGGATTTAGCTTACTGGTATAGTACTTGTCCTACAAGGATAGTCCCTGGGCTCAATCCCCACCACTATAAGAAAAGGAGGGGAAGAGGAAGGGAGAAGAAAGAAAATATCCAGCTAAATATAGTGGCCCACCCACCTGTAATCCCAGCTACTAGGGAGGCCAAGGCTAGAGGATCACAAATTTCAGGCCAGTTTGGGCAACTTAATGAGACTGTCTCAAAATTAAACATAAAAATGGGCTGGAGATGTAGCTTAGTGGTTGAACATCCCTTACTTCAATCCCCAGTACCATACACACACACAAACACAGAAAAAAGAAATTGTCCAAGACTGAAGTGATTTTTGTATATTGGTTTCAAAACCTTCTAAAATTAAGTGGGACTGTGTGTTGGTTACTTTTTATCTCATTACTGGCACAAAATACCCAACAACCAAAGTTGAAGGAGGAGAGATTTATTTAGTTCACAGTTTGTGGCGCCTTCAGCCCATACTCGGCTGGCTGCAAAGCAGGGTGGCATGACAGAGGGCAGCAGTTCAAGGCGGCAGAAAACGGCAAAAGCAGTGAGAGCAGAAAGGGAGGAGCAAGGGAGGAGAAAAGACTTTCTGTCTCTTGTATGTAGGCCACCCACTCTAGGGTGGGTGTAGCACTCACACCCATAATCCCAGCATTGGACCATGAATCAGTCAGAAACTCTAGAAGCCTGCCCCCATGGCCACATGAGTCTTTGGGGGACGTCCAGACACAAACAGTAACAGACAATAGACCTTTATTTTAGAAATAACTCTTGGAAAATAAAGGTAAGTAACCAAGTGTGGTGACACACACCTATAATCCTAGCATTCAAGAGGCTGAGGCAGAATTGCTGAGTGTTTGAGGCTAGCCTGGGCTATGAGTAAGTTCAAGTATAAGTAAGTTCAAGGCCAGCCTGACTGCAAAGCAGAAACTGTCCCAGAAAGAACCTTCCTCCCCAATTAAAGTTAAGTATGGGCTTTTTTTTTTTTTCTTTTCAATGCAGGCTCTCACTCTGTAGTGCAGGCTAATAGACTTGCTTCTGTATCCCAGCGCTGGGATTACAGGTATGCACCAGCATGCCTGGCAGTATAGGCTTTATAAAAATTGATTAGTTATTGCTAAATTAGAGTAGAAAGTTATCCTTTCTGTAAATAGGGAACAATGAAAAAATTACAGAACCATTAATAATTAGTTCCTGAATTAAGAGTCCATGAATTTTTTTTTTTTGTAGAGTCCATTATTCTTCATAGTCCCTTAGTTAATTTGGGGTGGAGGGGTGACATTAATGTCTGCCGTGAAATATTTATTTATTTTTAATTTTAGGGAGTTTTTTGAGATAGGATTTCACTATACAGTTCAGGCTGGTCTTGAACTCACTATGTATTCCAGTCTGGACTCAAAGTCTTGGCAGTCCTTCTACCTCAGCTACTGAGTACTGTGATTACAGGTGCGCCACCATGCCTGGCCTCTACTGGGAGATACAGAATTTAAAGATACTTGTTACTCTGATACAAATTGCTAGTAGAAAATTGTTTAAAGAAGGTGGATATAAGATGGATGTGACAATATTAACATGCTTTCATGCTAACTTTCAGGAGGCTGAGATAGAGGATTGCAAGTTTGAGACCAGTCTGCAATTTAAGGGGACTCTGTCTTTCAAACTTAAAAAAATAAATAAATGAAAAAGACTGGTATATACTTCAGTGGTAGAGTGCTTGCCTAACATGTGTGAGACCCCCGGATTTTTTTGTTGTTGTTGTTGTTTTTTGTCTTTTTGAGATGGTCCCATTATGCAGTTCAGGCTGGCCTTGGGCTCACTTTGTAGCCCATGCTGCTCTCAAACTCACAATGATCCTCCTGCCTCAGCCTCCCAGGAGTGCACCACCACACCCAGCTGAGACCCTGGATTTAATCCCTAATACTACCAAAAAAAAAGTATATAAGTTCTCTGGAATTTTTTGTGGCAGAACACATGAATTCAAAACGGCAACAATAGAAGGATTAGATAAATAAAAGCTGTGACTGGACATGGTGGTGCATGCCTGTAATCCCATCACTCAAGAGACTGATGCACAAGGATTGCCACATTCACCACCTTAGCTAACTTGTATTTTTAAAAAAATACTATTCTTTCTGGGTGTGGTGACACATGCCTATAATCCCAGCACTCAGGAAACTGAGGCCGGAGGATCAGCGTAGGTTTGTAGCCAGCCTGAAATACGTAACTGTCTCCAAAAAGCAACAAAAATGAAAAACAACAAAAAAGACCCACTCTAAGTTCCTGTCACTCTAATCCTTTTTTTGATTTGATGTAGTCTGGTTGGTGGAGTTTATTTGGGGCAGCAAGCTTAAAAAGGAAATGTAGATGGGGAACTGTGAACTATTGAGAACTAATACTAATGCATCTTTGAGGTTCTTTTGTTTTGCACTGGAAACCTTTGGAAGTTTTGATTTTTCTGCCACAACTTAATGAAAAGGAAAATAATGGAGGTTATGGATTGTAGTTTGCCAACTTCTGCCTTTGAAGATGGATGTAACTTCTTGTTTGGGGCTGCCTGGGAATAGGCCACAGCCACTGTCCTCTGCCACAGCTTCTACTGGGCATCTTTTTTTTTTTTTGAGCCAAGGTTTTCCTGTGCAGTGCAGGATGGCCTCAAACTCCCAGCAGTTCTCCTGCCTCAGCCCCAAATTCTTTGATTACGGGCATGAACCACCACAACTGGCTTTTCTGGGCATCTTTGAAATTAATTTTTATCAGCAGGTTCCATGTGTCTGCTGAAAGCTCTCTCCTTCCTTCCTTTCTTCCTTCCTTCCTTTCTTCCTTAAAAAAAGTCGGAAAGTTTTGTCTATACATTTTAAAAATTAGGAGGTAGGCATAATGGCTCATGCCTCTAGTCCCAGTTACTCTAGAGGCAAAAGTGGGAGGATCTGTTAAACCCTGAAACCCCAGAGGTCTGTGACGCTGCAGGCAAGGAATAATCCTGGGATGATTCAAGAGGGTGGAGATGTGCTTATGCTAAGAGGGATGTTTCTCTGAAGTGTTGTTTTTCATTTTAGTCATTTTAGTTTAGTCTTAGTGGATGGGAGAGAATGGCCCATCCCAGGAATTAATGGGAAGTCTCAAAAGGGTAATAGCATAATTCCAAGCCTCCGTTTATTCCTTGGAAAAGTATGCAAAATTAGCCATTGTGAATTGACGGTCCTCAGTTGGTTGCCCTTTACAGTGGGACTGGATCTAGTTAATTTATTTTCTGGGTAAAGAAATGAAGGATTAGTGTGTACACACACATATGGGATATTTCTTAGTTCCTGTATGTAATGTTCATTTTTTATTTATTTTTATTATTTTGGTTTTTTGAGACAAGATCTCGCTATGTAATTCAGACTGGCCTCAAACTCTCAGTAATCCTCCAGCTTCAGCCTCCTGAGTGCTGGAATTATAGGCATGCACTACCATACCCAGCTGGTAGTGTTTAAAAAAATGTTTTTTCATCTATTTTATATTATCAAAAGTCATAGTATTTTATTGATTGAAATTTCAAATAATATTAAAGATAACAAATTTTTGTTTCACTAAATGAGGTTATGAGATGGGGAAAAAAATGAAAAAAGTAAGTCTAATAAGTGATTGCCACCTTGACTTTACTGCATTCCAGTATTGACCACTCATGAAGCTTTACACTCTATGGACTAAAATTAATTTTCAAAAATGATGAGATTTGTTAGGCATGGTGGCACACACTTGTAGTCCTAGCACTTAGAAGGCTGAGGCAAGAAGATTGCGATAGTTCAAAGCCAGCCTAGGCTACATAGTTCAAGGTCAGCCTGAACTTCAAACCATGTCTCAAAAACAAAACAAAACGAGATTTCTATATAATTACCACTTTACAGAAATACCCTGTCTATATTTTGACTATGCTAAATTTTTAGTATAACCTTTTAAAGCTTAATTTGCATCAAGAATGTTTTAAATCTGTCATTTGGTTCAATTAAAGTAGGTCATTTGTAATTAAAGGACGCAATTGTAATGTCATGTACTAGTTGTCATGACACAATCATGTTAAATAGAAACTTGAAGTTGGGCATGGTGGTAAATGCCTGTAATCTTAGCAGTCTGGAGACTGAGGCAGAAGGATCGCTGAGAGTTTGAGGCCAGCCTGAACTATGTAGTGATACCCTGTCTCAAAAAACCGAAAGAAACTAACTTGAGCTACCCAGCGATGAACATGTTACGTTAGATTTGAATATAATTCGATCCAATAGTGCTTTCCCTCACTATCACTGAAATCATTTTTGTATTTTCCAGCAGTATATGTATTCAAAGCCATTTATTTGAAGTAAATTTTCTCTAAATAAAATTTATTTTCCTAGTACAACATTTCAGTTGTTACAAGCATCTACGCTATGAACCAGTGAGCAAAAATGAATACACAGCCTTAAAATGTTGGCAGACATATGTACTGGCCTCGTTGGAGATTCACGTGTATATTAAATTGCCAAAAGTACTAAGAAGTCACATAGCAACATTTCTTAGACTTATTTCATTACAGTTTTGTTTTTTATGTATCATCTGTCACCAGTATGATTTGAGAAGTGTTGGATATACGCCTCATACTTATGATGTATACAAACAATAATCTCTTTTAAAGCAGGACAGAAGGAGCAAGCTGTGGAATGGTATAAGAAAGGTATCGAAGAACTAGAAAAAGGAATAGCTGTCATAGTTACAGGACAAGGTAAGGCTATCTTGGTATTTGTTTGCAGCTACCTTATATTAGAAGTTGTCCCCACTTTTCAACGGGGAATGTATTCCAAGGTCCCTGGTAGATGCTTGAAACTGCAGATCTTTCCAAGGAATATGTACTAGACTGATAACCAAAACAACTACTTAATGCAGTTTAGCATATACAGTACAGTGTGAATATGTTGGAAGAAAGAAGGATTCACATTATGGGTAGGACAAATCAGGAAAGTTGAGATTTCATTACAATTCTTTGAAGAACATACAGTTTAACATTTATGACTTGTGTATTTCTTGGCCTTTTTAAATTTAAGTTTGTTTTGTTTTGTGTTTTGTTTTGTTTTGTTTTGTTTTGTTGAGACAAGGTCTCACTGTATAGTCCGAGCTGGCCTTGAACTCATGGCAACCTCCTGGCTCAGATACCCGAATGAGTACTGGGATTATAGGAGTGTGCCACCATGCCTGGCTCATTCAGTATTTTTGGGCTACAGTTGACCACAGGTAGCTGAAACTCCCAAAAGCAAAACTATAGGTCAGGGAAAACTCCTGAGTTTACATAAATACCCTGGTTTCAGATCTTTTTGTCTTAATAAAGATAGACATTTTAAAATGTTGTTGCTAACATTTACAGATGAACAGTTAATGTTTTATTATCTATTCTAAAAATGAAGTTGCAACTGGATATATTCAAACTTGATTACTTGTAGCAAGTAGTACATTACTTATGATGTCCTTAGAGCCACTATTGGTCATTAGTCAAATGCTTTAGCCCTGGTTTTTGTTTTGTTTTCTTTTGTTCTTTGAGCCCGTGCCTTGCTTTGTAGTGCAGGCTGATCTTGAACTCAGTATGTAGCCCAGGCTGGCCTTGAATTTATGGTGACTCTCCTGCCTCAGCTTCCCAAGTACTGATATTACAGACGTGTACCACCACACCCAGCACTTTAGCCCTGTTTTGAAATCTGCTCCTTTTCTTATTATCATGGAGAAAAATTTGTATTAATCCACAGCTTCCCTTTGTACTTGTGAATAGTACTTCATTTGCTTATTTCTTTTGCTTTGCTTTGCTGGGGACTGAACCCACAGTCATACACATAAGTTTGTTTACACCAGCATGTTTGAGACCACTGTTACACATTTGGTCCATTGTTAACCAAAATGTCATTACATAGCACATGATTGTACTTCAGTTTATCTTAGCTAAAATAAATTGAGAAACAAAAGTTATTTAGGCTACAAATCAGTCCATTGAATATCTGTTTGTTGGGTATCTGACTAACTCTGCTATCTAATATAAACTGATCTCTAATACATAATTATAGTGTAGGCAATATTGACCCTTTTTCCTTCTTTTTTTTTTTTTTTTTTTTTTTGGCGGCACCAGGGATTGAACTTGGGACCTCGTGCTTGCCAGGCAGGCGCTTAGGCCACTGAGCTAAATCCCCAGCTCCTTCCCTTTGTATTGTAATAACTACTCTGGCTACTGGTCTCCTATATAAAAGAAAGCAGAATAAAGCAAATAAATATGGGAGGTTGGGCCTTTCAGACCTTGACAAACATGCTGTTCTTTGTTAACTACATGGAAGTAAAATTACATTGAATTGGTTGTAAGAAAAACAGTATTTTATTAAATAAAAAATGTCTTCTGTTTTATCACTAAGAGGAAAACCTACAAAGTAAACTATAATAAAGTGTCCTCTTGTCACTCAATTTGAATTTTAGTTTTATCAAATACAGTGTGTTGGTCTTACTTAGATGTGAGAACAGTATTAATATTTATGACAGACATGCACACGCATAGGCAGGGACAGACTATGACTGTAGCCTGGCAGAGAGCATTTGTAAATTCTCACTGATGACAAAATGAACCTCAGTTTCAAGGATTTTGAAAGGTAGGTGAAAAATGTGTTAGGTTTCATGAAACATGCGTAAAGTACCATGTAGGTTTGAAACTATCATGAGAAACTATAGCTAGTTTTTTTGTAGATATTATTTGAAAAAGTGTTTTTAAAATTTCTCTATAAAGACTTTGATCTCCATGAGAGTAGTTGGGGTGATTCTTTATATTGAAGCAATATTAGCAGAGAATAGTAGATATTTTAACAAATTCTTTCTTAATTTTAGGGGAACAGTGTGAAAGAGCTAGACGTCTTCAAGCAAAAATGATGACTAATTTGGTTATGGCCAAGGATCGTTTACAACTTCTAGGTATCAATTAATGTAAAATTGTATATGATATATATTTGAAATGTGTGTTTAATTTTTAATTGTGATAGAAGTAGATCAGTGATTGAAAAATGTGGCCTAAGTTTAAGCTTACAGAAAGTTTTTAGCATATACAAAAGAGAAGAATATAACGAACTGCTTATTATGTGTCACTCAGCTTACTCAGTTGTGTTAATTATGAGTTTATGGCCATTCTTGTTTTGTCTGTAACAAAGACTGGTATATGACAGTGTGTGGTCAAGCTCAACTCACTGCTTTTTTGGGGGAAGTTATACTAAAGATTGAACCCAGAGCTTTTGCACTGAACTGCTTGCCTTTTTATTTTCATGTCTTGGTTTTTTTGTGTTGGGGGGTGGTTGTGAAAGATCTTGCTTGTAGTTGATAGGCTCTTGCTATCATCCTGCCTCAGCCTCCCTAATAGGTGGATTATAAACATGTGCCACCACAACAAGTAGTAAAAGTTACTAAATTTTGAGAAAACTAGCTGGGCACGGTAGCACATGACTGTAATCCCAGCACTCCTAAGGCTGAAGCAGGAGGATCACTGCAAGTTACAGGCCAGTCTGGGCTATAAAGTGAGTTCAAGGTCAACCTAAACTGCATAGTGAAACCTTGTCTCAAAAACAATAAATAAATAAGTAAATTTATAATATTTTAAAAATAAATAAAGTCAAAGGGCCAGATGCTAAGTATTTTAGGTTTGAGGGATTTATGATCCCAGCAGCAACAGTTCAACTCTACCATTACAGCATGTAAGCCACAGGTAATGCATAAAGGAATGGGAGCACCTGTGTACCCCATAAAGTTTTATTATAATAGTAAGCAGTGAAGCCAAGCATGGTGGTACACACCTAAAATCTCTGTGCTCACCCTGGGAAACTTAGTGATTTAGCCAGACTGTCTCAGAATTTTAAAAACTGGCTGGGCATGAGACAGGAGGATCGTCTCAAGTTTGAGGACAGTTTGGGCAATATAATGAGACTGTTTCAAATATAGTGAGACAACCAGGTATGGTGGCACATACTTATAAATCCTAGCACTCAGGAGGCTGAGGCAAGAGGATCACAAGTTCAAGGTGGCAACAATTAAACTCTGCCATTACAGCATGTAAGCCACAGGTAATGCATAAAGGAATGGGAGCACCTGGGTACCCCATAAAGTTTTATTATAGTAAGCAGTGAAGCCAGGCATGGTGAGTTTGCATTGCTTAGTGAGACCCTGTCACAAAAACCCCCAGATAAATTTTTTAATAAAGAGCTATAGATGTAGCTCGATGGAGTACTTGCTTAGCACTCTTCAGCCCCTGGGTTCAATCCCCAGCACTAAAAACAGAAACAACCCTCCCCCCCAAAAAAAAAACCCCAAAACTTTAATATTTGTTAGTAACCGTTCAAGTAAGATCTCAAAAAAAAATCTGAAGACTATCCATGTAACATATCTCTTTTTCTGTACAGATCTACCTCCTTTTTCTTTTATCTTACAATTATTTGTTGATTAGCCTTGGTCTTTGTCACCTAGTGCTTCCCATGTTCTTACTGGTGTGTGGACTTCTCTATGGTGTCTTTTAACATGCTTTTCTGTACTTCTTGTAAGTTGATTAAATTGAAAGTTGATTTTTATTTTTAATGTTAGTTCCTCTTCATAGTGGGCTGTGTGTTCATAAGTAGTTCCTCTATCTTAGGAAGTTAGTTAGCAGCATTTAACTGTGATGTGTAGCAAAATTTAGTTGTCATTGCTTCAGCTTTTATCAGCCAGAATAGAAACTTTTCCTAATCTCTTATTTAATAGTATAGGTTTTAAAAATATATTCTGAAGGCAGATCTACCCCTAAAACAAGGAAGAACAAAACTGCACCATACATAAGTTCTTTGCTGTACTTTGGTGTGGTGGAAATAGTATATATCTGGTAAGAAAGGTCGAATATCAGAACTCAGGCCTTGCCTATTTGTGATTTGGGGTAAGTTATCAGTCTAAGCCTTCTTTAAAAATATAACTTTAATGGGCAGATAGATAATATGTATCTCGTATTTGTGACTGTTGAATTATTGAAGGAACCTAACCCATAGTAATTATATTTAAAAATTACTTTTCTAATACTCGGGATTGAAGCCACTGCCTTTAACATAGATAATAGGCAAACACTCTGCCCTAGTCCCAAAGTGATGGTTTTTATTCATTGCTTTATCTATCTTAATTATTTCCTCCTCTTGGGTAGAAAAATATTCTCACATAGGGCCACCCACTCAGGACCCCTTCTGTCTCTCTCTGACAGAAGCTTTCTCTTTCTCAATAAATATATCCTGCTCATTAAAAAAAAAAATTCTCACATACATATGCATTTTTATTCGTTCAGTTATTTATTCATTTCTTATTGGTTTGTTTTGGTTTTTTGAGACTAAGTCCCTCTTTGTAGTCCAGGCTGATCTTGAGCTCACTCTGTCTTCCTGAGTGTCTTCCAGGCTGGCTTAAATTTACAGTCCCTCTTGCCTTAGCCTTCTGAGAGCTGGGTTTGTAGGCCTGTGCTACCATGACTGGTTTCATTTATTCTTGAATGCTCATTGTGTTTGTAGGTTTATTGCTGCATGTGGATAAAGCAACCTAGCCAGGCGTGGTGGCTCACGCTTGTAATCCCAGCACTCGGGAGGCTGAGACAGGCGGATCGTTGTGAGTTCGAGACCAGCCTGGGCTACAAAGTGAGCTCAAGGCCATCCTGAATGGCATAGTGAGACCCTGTCTCAAAAACAGGCCTGGGGATCTAGCTCAGCGGTCTAAGCGCCTGCTTGGCAAGCTCAAGGTCGTGAGTTCAATCCCTGGTGCCGCAAAAAAAAAAAAAAAAGCAACCTGGACCTCTTTTAGATGTCGACAAGGCACTGTTTGTTCCCTGGCTTCTGTGGCTAATAGGATTTGCCTTCTTCTTATTTGAAGGTTAATGCTATAGAAACAATTAAATATCAGGGGTGGGGATATAGCTCAGTGGTAGAGCACTTGTCTAGCATACATGAGCCCCTAGCATCACACACATACAAATACACACACAATATACATGTACACACACACGCATAATTAAATGTTGTAGCAAAGGTTGTTACAGTAAAACAGTGAATTTTTCTAATAGGTACTTCGTGTATGTTTCAGTCATAAAACTTTTCAGTGTATGTTTAAAGTATCATACACTGTATAGGGTACAAAACAAGTTTGATTATGGAGCAGTTTATAAGAAGTTTCAAATTGAATAATTAAGAGATTTTTTATTTTTTAATTTTCTCTTTTACTGGGTCTGGTGGTGCATGCCCTTACACCTAGTACTCAGGAAGCTGAGGTAGGAGCATCACGGGTTTGAAGCCAGCCTGGGATACATAGCAAGACCCTGTCTCAAAAACCAAAACCAAAAACGAAAAACAAACAGAAACAAGCCCAGGGCCTTGCACATGCTAATCTTGTGAAAAGATGTTACTTTAAAACCAGATAGGAGTGGATATGCAAATACTTTTTTTTTTTTTTTT
>RJWT010047716.1:0-11240 GCA_004365215.1 Cuniculus paca | reverse complement strand
GTGTTTACAGGGTTTTTGGCAGTTTCTTCTGTCATTAATTTCCAATTTGATGGCACTGTGATCAGATAGTATGCATGGAACAATTTCAATTCCTTTGCATTTACTTAAGCATGTTCTATGGGCCAATATATAGTCTATTCTAGAGAATGTACCATGTGAAGCTGAGAAGAATGTATACTCTGATGTCATTGGGTGGAAAACTCTGTACGTGTCTCCATTTGTTCCCAGGTTTGATTCAGTTCTGTTATTTCTTTGCTGATTTTTTGTCTAGTTGATCTGTGTCTTTGTGTCAAGGGTGTGTTAAGGTCTCCTGTTATAATTGTGTTATTGTTTATTTGATTTCTTATTTCTATTAATATTCATTTTATATATATAGTTGGGTGCTCCTATATTTGGTGCATATATATTTAAGATTGTTATTTCTTCCTCTTGGAGTTTTCCCCTAACCAGTATGTAGTGACCTCCTTTATTTCTCTTGACCATTCTTGGTTTGAAGTTTACATTGTCTGTGAACAGAATAGCTACCCCTGCTTTTTTCTGGGTTCCTGTTGCATGGAGTATTGTTTTCCATCCTTTGACTTTCAGTCTATGAATTTCCTTTTGGGTTAGATGGATTTCTTGTAGACAGCACATGGTTGGACATTGTTTCTTGATCCATTCTGCCAGTCTGTTTCTTTTGATTGGTGAATTGAGGCCATTTACCTTAATGGTTATAACTGATAAACACTGGCTTGTCTTAGTCATGTTATCTTTCTGCAGTGGTTTCTTTACCTTTTTCCTCTACTTAATTGTTTACCCTGCTTGGTGTTCTTCTTCTGTGGGTGTTCTTGACATAATAGCTATTTTCATGTCTGTCTAGAGTTTCTTTCAGTATTCTTTGCAGGATTGGTTTGGTGGTCATGAAGTTCTTCATCTGCTCTTTGTCATGGAAGTATCTTATTTCTCCATCAATTTTGAAGAATAGTTTTTCAGGGTACATCAGTCTGGGTTGGAAGTTGTTTTCCTTTAGGACTTGAAATACTTCACTCCGTGCTCTTCTTGACTTCATTGTTTGTGTTGAGAAGTCTGCTGTGATTCTGATGGGCTTTCCTTTATAGGTGATTTGCTTCTTTTCTCTCACAGCTTTTAATATTCTGTTGTTATGTTGAGTTTCTGGGATGCTAATTATTATATGTCTGGGTGTTGATTCATTTTGGTTATGGCTAACTGGAATTCTATATGCTTCACTTATGTATCTGTCAGTTTCCTTTCCCATGTTTGGGAAATTTTGAGCTATTACTTCTTTAAATAGTGTTTTTATACCATTTGTGTTATCTCCTTTTTCATTTATACCATATATATGTTTTTCTTTGTGTCATCTTGCAAGTGCTGAATTGCTATTTCCTGATTCCTTGTTATTTTTAAAAGATGTTTCCTTTCTTCCTCACTAGCTGCAATCATGTCTTCCAGGTCTGAAAGTCTATTTTCACATTCATCAAGGTGGCTTTGCCAGCTTTCAATGGCATTCTTGATTTCCTGGATATCTCTTTGAATCTGTTTCATGCATTCTAATTCTTTCTTGTATTCATTCAAGGTTTCCATCCTTTTGCAGTGTTCCTCTATTTTTCCAACTATATCTTCTTTAGATGTATTTAGCATTTCTTTCATTACATTTATCATCTCTTGTTTTACCTGAGAAACCATTTGTAATCTCAGTTCCTTTAAAGCTTCATGGAGTTGTTTCTTACTTCAGTTTCTATCATTTCAGAAGTATCAGGTGTGTGGCTTATACTTTCTTCTGCGTCCTTGTCTCTTTGGCTTGTTAGGGATGGACTGGAGGTGTGAGACTGCATTTTGCTCTTTTTTGTCATTTTCCTGTATTGCACTGTGGCAAGTGAATCCAACGTGCATAGTTAAGAGGCTCCAAGGCTAGGTGAAATTCACAATGCCTGCCTTCAACTCTAGCAAAGACTACCACTGTGGCTGCTCTGTTGCTGGGCAGTGACTGGGCAGAGCCCAGGCAGGGCCCCAGGGATGCTCCAAATGTCCCGGGCTGGTGGTGGAATTGGAGCAGGTCCCTACCAGGCTGCTTGCAAGGGCCCAAGCTGCATAGCTAGGTGAAATTCACTGTGCATGCCTTCAGCTCTCGCAAGGCCCAGAGCAGCAGCTGCTATGCTGCTCCGGGGTCTATATAATGATTTTGACTAATTTTTTTCAGGGGTGGGGAAATGACATGACCTGAAGGGTGTATTCTTTTCCCTTTTCTCTCTGCTCCTTGTCTGTCATGGAATGATCAGCTTTCTTCTACCATGCCCTTCCATAATGCCATTTCTGCCTTGGAGGTAGCCAACCATGGACTAAATATGCTGAACTCTGAGTCAAAGTAAACATTTCCTCCTTGTAAGTGGTGGATATTAGTTCCAGCAGTGGGAAAACTGACTAAAACAAATGTCATCTTCCTGAAGAAGTCCCTCCCAGTGCCTTCTGACTGCTCCCACCTGCAGTGCCTGCCTGATATACCCCATACACAGTTACCAGGTTAGATTCCTCCTTCACTATCACCCTGGGGATTCTCTTTAACTTTTTCCTCTGTGTTGGACTTCATTTCTTCCTGTATCATGTGTCTTCCTCTTTTTATTTTCTTTTATTGTTTCATAAGAGCAAAATCGCCTTTCATGAGAACTGGCATACAGCAGGTAAATTTTCTGAGGTCTGTCGCGAAAATGTCTTTTATTTCCCCTGATACTTGACTAATAGTTTGGTCAAGAATCAAGTTGTTGGTTGAAAATAATTCTTCAGTGTTTGGAAGACAGTACTCCACTTTCAACTTCCTGTGCAAATATCAGTAAGGTGGAAACCATTCTGGATTCCTGATCTTTGGGTATGGTCACTTTTTTTTCTCCTAACTCTAAAACTTCTGTAATCTCTTTGGTTCCAGCATTCACAAATTTCATAATGATGTGCCTTATTGTCAGTGATTTTTTTTTATCCATTTTAGTGCGCATTTAGTCTAGGCCACATTCAAATTGGAAATACATGTCCTTCAACTCCGGTAACCCTTGAAACATTTATCTTCATACTCTGCTCTCCTTTCTCTCTAGTGTAGATATACTGGATCTCTTTTTTCTTTTCTGTCTACTTTCTGAAAGTTTTTTTCTACTTTATATTCTAAATATTTTACTGAGTTTCTTTGTTATTGTAATTGTTTTTTACAGGGTCCTTTTTCATAGTATCCTGCTTCAAATTTATCGTGGCATCTGTTAGACTTTTGAGGGTCTTTTAAGTTTTATTTTTACTGTGTAACCTTTTTCTTTCACCTCAAATTGGTTTTTTGTTGTTTTGTTTCCTCTTTCATTTTGTCTCTATTTTTCATGTTAGAACATTTGCTTATGATAATCACTAGTTATCTGCTTCTTTTTATGAATGGGCATCAAAATGTTGATTAGATATTCAGAGTACATGGATGAGACTTGATTATAATTTTTTCCCTATGATAAATTGTTAGCAACATATTTTAATATTTCTTCTCCCTTGGAATGACCAGATTTCCCAGAGAAGACTCTTCCAATCTCCTACCTAAAGACTGGATGCCAATACAGGAAGACGGCTGGGGGTCTAAGTATCAGATATGTGTTCGTTCATTTCCCCCCTCTAACTGCTTTAAACTAATATGCTTAGTGTTCCTCAGTCCAGGCCTTACCTTTACTCTCCCTTGACAATAAATTCATAAACTTTTGCTGGGGTAGAGAAAGATTTAGTCATGTAGACTGGGGGAAGATATCTATTTCTTAATCTGCAAACCTCTCCCACCACTACTAGCACCATATGTACATTTACTCTGACTGCCAGCTGTGTTTGGTGCTGCTAGCTGCTGAATGAGCTTTTTGGGGATTCTGTGTCACATATGGGGTTCAATATTTGCTATTTCCCATTGCTAAATTAGGCTCCGTTTTCTCACATCTGCTGAATTTATGACTATATTATTTATTGTGGAAACAGATCACATTTGGGAATAAAAGTTAGCACTATTATTATGACAGAATCATTAATAGGGGTAAACCAGGCTTGCCAGACCAGCATATGGAATCATTTCTTACCTGATTCCAGCTTTACAGCTTTGTTCTTATGCTCACTTCACCGCATCTTTCATCCTTGAGGTATTTTGTATTAAGAAACAAAAAACAAAACCCTTTCCTATTGTTTTAAGAGTTATGTATATGGAACAGCATGTGTTCCATGACTGCATTATCTTTACCTCAATTTATCTTTCACTCTGATCACTTTGTACTGGGACATTTTGTTATTTTAATATTGAGTGCCTTACTTCACAGAAGATGGCATTTCTACGATTTCCCAATGACCTAAAGTGAAGTCTTTTATGTAAATGTTCGATAAATATGTTTATTTGATTAAGCTCCCCATCTCTGTTTATTTTAAACCTAGGATGTCAAGTAATATGCCAAACCAAAATCAGAAGGCATATGATACAGATGGTTAAAGTAGTTTTCAATTAGATTCTGGAGTTAACTACTGTTCTATATGCCTGATATACCTTTCCTTCACACCTCATTAAAAAGCCTATTCTTTCAAGGCTCACCTCAGATATACCTTCGTCTTTATATCTTCCTTGATAATATTCTCAAAAACTTTTTTTCCTTTTTCTCTAAGATTTTGTGATATCCACTGATTGTACATTTTGGCATTTATTCCATGGGTCATATCTCATTTCTCCTAGTGTGTGGCTTTTGAATTATTTTGAGTGCAACCTACATTTAGACACATATTTTATATTGCAACCCATTTACAAGGACATATATAACAGATCACACACATACACACAAATACACAATCACTGAAATAAGAGTGCCAGAAAAATACATTCCTTTACTGAAACATACTCTAACTTTAAAATTTATTATATTTTACTTTTTAAAAATTGCCGCTGCACTCCCTCAGATCAGGAGATGGGCGGAGGGGGTAGGGAGGGAAGGGAAAGGGGATGAACAAAGGAATTAAGATGTTTTATGTATATGTACTAACTCCCCACAAGGAATGCAAATGTTATGTACTATAAACATGTGCTAATAAATTTAAAAATTAATCTCTTGATCCTCTAATAAATTGTGACTCACAGTTTAAAAAAATCGCACTCTTGCAGAACTTCTTAATCTGGGATCTCATGTATATAATTTACTGGCTCATGATTTGAATGAAAAATAATTACTATTTTGCCTAACCTCTTACTGATATTTAGAATTTCATTTTATTATGAATGTAGGCAAGAAACTGTGCTAATACTAGAAGTACCATATCTACAGCTGTATCACCAATGGAACTATCCCACTAAGCATATTGTAAATATCCTGAAACACATTTTATACTCATCACTACTTTGGAATAACTGAACTTGCTGCTAGACTTGCTGCTAGATCCTGTTATTCATTTTTAAAAAACACAATGACTATATCACAAATGTACTTTGAAATATTATTTGTTATTGCTTTCTGAGACAGTCTCACCATATAGCTTAGGCTGGGCTTGAACTCACAGTGATCCTTCCTGCCTCAGCCTCTTGAGTGCTAGGATTATAGGCATGGTTCACCACGCTGGCAACTTGTACTATTTTGATAACTGTATTTTTATATACTTGGTTTCCTTTATAATCTACTTATTTTATTTTATTTTATTTTATTTTATTTTATTTTATTTTATTTTATTAACTTTATACAACATTCTGAGAAGGAGTTTTTGGGCTTCACTACACTACCAACAGGGTATGGTGTAGAAGAAGGTTAAGACTCCTGGCTAGGATGTGCAATATTCCCTGTGGCACATATTTGTCTCAGCACTTTACATACAAAAAATGGTTCAATAAATATTTGTTGAACATTTTATTTCTTCAGGGTGCACAGGAGTAACTGGAACCCAGAAAAATCTAGTCAGTCACAAATCAAACAATGTTAGGCCAAACGCTAATTTGGCAATATGTAAAGGCGGAAACTACTGGCTAGAAGCTCCTGACTAGTCAAATGGGTAAAACCACCCCATGCCAATAACTTGTTATTATTAGGAATTTAAATTATAGAGCAGATTATAAATCAATATGATCAGACAAATCATATTTAAAACACATATCTTGGAACTCTGCAATGAAAATAATTATATATATAACACATCACCTCTTGTAAGGAATTCATAAATTATCTGGGAAGACAGAATATAAACAAAAGAATATTAAGTAAAAACAATACCATGAGAACCCAGGTATTTCAGGACATGGCAAACAATGACTTCTGATGAAAGGACACCATGATGGACAAGGTCTGAGCCATCAATGGGGGTGGAATATGGAAGGCTTTAAGGACCAGATCAGGGAAGCAGGAGTTTATCTAAAAAATATTTAAGACTTGTAGAAGATTTTTGCATCAAAGCAAGGACATGATGAAAGTAATACTCTAGGAAACAGTGCATTATACAGGGGGAAGTGAGGGACAAAGCATCTAGAACCCCTAATATGTTGTATTCAATTGCTATTGCTCCCTCCCTATTTGGAATCTTGCACTTGTGAACTCTTGCTAGGTACTTCCACCAAAAATTAAAACTCACTACTGTGCTTTCAAAATCAAACTAATCTTTTCCCCTGAAAACATGGTACTGTGGTTTGAATGTGTCTCCCAAAGTTCTTGGGTTAGAAACTTAACCCACAATGCAACAGTGCTGAAGTGTGGGACGTTTAAAAGGTGACACCATGGAGGCTCTTCCCACATGAATAGATTGATACCATTATTACAAAAGTGGTCTCTCACTCTCTTTCCCTCCCTCCCCCCTCCCTTCCCTGTTGGGCCTTCTACACATGATGGTACAGCAAGAAGAGACATCCCTCCCATGCAGCCCCTTGATCTTGGACTTCCCAACACTGTAGAAATAAAATCTATTCATTTTGTAAAAATACACAGCCTTAGGTATCCTGTAATAGCAGCACAGAATGAACTAAGACACTTGAGACTACCGATCTTCCTATTCATGTAATGACACATATCTCCTGGAAGTTGGACTATTTTGATTTCTCCGTCTTCATCATCCACATGTAATCATTTCTTCTGTCCGGTGGCTTCTAATGCAAGTTTACTAAACTCAGATATCATCAAAATGCTCGTATGCTAACCCTATGAAGGAAGATGAAATTTGGGATCATAAAATAAAGGTAGTGGAGGTCTTACATTTGGTTATTTGCAATATAAAGAGAACCACACAAAGCCAGCACAGGACTTTGTGATTCTTCCATTCATTAAGGCACTATATTCTCAGGCTATTTTAGAAAAGCAGTTTCCTGTCTTACCTGCTTTGTTCCACCTTTCCTCTCAAAGTGGCCACATTCTCAGTGCTCGGTTAAGGTAGACTGATAAAGTCATTTAGACTCTTTTTAGAAAGGGTATGTCTAAATAAGAGATTCATGCTATTCTATAGAAATATCTACATATATATGTTAAAAAGAAGAAAATGAAGAGGGGACAAATAGTAAGAAAAGATCTGTTATAATATAAAAAGTTTTAATTACTGAGTGCCACATTCACTTTTTTAAAATTTTACTAGCTACTTCTCAATTTCCTGGCATTTCTTTCAGATTTCCAGGGAATTTTTGTTCTAATTGACTGTTACTTTGGAAGTACTTAATGTCATTTGGCAATAGCAATTTTTCTCTAAGATTTTTCTTAGACATATAGTATCTCAATGCTTTGTAATATTGAAATGACTTTTTTTTTTTTTTGGTCTTTTTGAGACAGGGTTTCACTATGCAGGTCAGGGTGGCCTTGAACTCACAGTGATCCTTCTGCCTCAGCCTGCATAGTGCTCAAATTACAGGGATTATAGGCATGTACTACCATGCCCAGCGAGCAAATATTTTTCAACAAAATCAAAATATATCGAGGCTTACTCATCAAATACCACTATCTTAAATAGACAAATAAGTCATCTCTTTGGCTTCTTATATATGATTTTTATATGAGAAGAAGGACAAAGGAGATCGCCAGAAGGTGTTGAAATTGCTTGTATATTTTCTCCATCAGCAAAAATATTTTCTGATCTTTATTAGGTAGTATTTGAGTTGCCTGAAGTTTCCATGTATTTAACCTTTTAGGAATGGGAGAACTCAGGCTTGTGCAATTTAGTCCTTTGTGACTTCCATTATAATTTAAGGATCTGCAGAGAACATGAGTTATCATGTATGTGGTCAGTGGTTATAGATTTTTTTGAATTGGGGGATTCTATTGTTGCAGAGTCTTTTAACCTTCGCACTTTTGACTATTTGAGTTAAGTGATTTTTTTTGTCGTTGTGGACAACTGGCTCATGTACTATAGAAAGTAGAACAGCATCACTGGCCTCTGATCACTAGATGCCAAAGGCACTTCCCCAGAGTGACAACCTAAAATGTGTCCAGATACTAGCAATTAGTGCAGAAGGAAAAATTGTCCCAGGTTGTGAACCATCGTAAAATAGTTAAGAGGTGGTAGATGGCGATTATGTTGACTATGTCTTAAAAAGTATATGTTTTGATTTTCTATACTCTTTCTTGCCATTCTTTGGCATATGTTATACTTTTAAGTATGGTGGCATTAATGTTTACTAAGTCTATTTTATATAATTCTAATGTATAATCTATTTCTTTATTGAGTTATAACACAATTTTCTCCTTATTTTGCCATATACTATGTAGAAAAATATCTATCAGTTTTTCAAAAGTCACCCCCATTAGAACTTTTATTACTTTCCCTATATGAAGTCTTAGAACAAAAACAAAAATAGAAAGTCAGGTGAAAAAGTTAATTTATAAGGAAGATGAGTTTTATCTTATGCCAGTACAGTTTCAAGTGACAGACAGTGTATGTGGCAAAGCCAACATCTTGAGGAAAGGTGGAGGCAGACTTGGAAAAGAAATGCAATTATGAAGTACTAGAGTCCTCTGAAAAACTCAAGAGCGCTGAAGAATTAAATGTTAACATGGAACCATGGATATGAAGCTAGCAAAAAGAGACAAGGATATTTACGGACTTAAGTAATGAAAGCTTTTCATTGAATAATATGTAAGTAAATGGCAACCCTACCACAGGGGTGTTAATAAAACTCCAAACAGAAAAAAGGAAGAAATTAAAAACAAAAAACCTATTTATTAGTTGTATATTCCAAGAGATCATTGCATGGACTTGGTGGAAAAGAAAGGTGTGTGCAGGCCATTCAAAAATGGATCAAAGATTTGACTCTACGAGAAGAAAATGGTGGAGAACCACTTCAGGGCACTGGTATGGGCAAAGGTCTGTTAGGATCTGGTCAGAAGATGTGGGCAACCAGGTCTCTTCCTGACTCTTCATTCTCTCTATGCTTCCTGCAGCCATGATGTGAGCAGTTTTTCTTCCACGAGGTCCCTCTGCCATGCCATTCTGCCTTGGAGCCAGTTGGCTATGGACTAAAACTGTGAGCCAAAATAAACCTCTCCTTCTTTAAGTTGTGGGTGTCAGGTATTCCGTCTCAGTGATAAGAAAGTGTCTAAGACAGTTTGGATCCAAAAAGCAGGCAACAAAAGCAAAAATAGACATATAGTATATCAAAATAAAAAGTATCTGTATAATAAAGATAACAATCAAGGGCAAAGAGAAAACCTACAGATGAGAGAAAATACTTGCAAACAATAAATCTGGCAAAGGATAAATTTCTAAAACATATAAAGAATTCAACCAACTCTAAATAAAAACAAGTAATTTAATTAAAAGATGGAGAAAAGACTTGGATAGTCCTTTCTCAAAAGAGAATGTATAAATATTCACCAAGAATATAAAAAAATGCTCAATATTACCAATCATTAAGGAAATGCAGGTCAAAATCACGGTGATACATAATTTCTCTCTAATTTGAGAGTCAAAAAGAAAAAAATAACATGCTGGTGAGGATGAAGAGAAAGAGGAACTCATACATTTTTGGTGGAAATGTAAATTAGTAAAATTAACTGTGGAAAACAACAAGGAACTTCCTTAAAAGACTAAAAATAGAACTGCAATATGATCCAGAAAATTCACTGCTGAGTACATATCCCATGAAATTGAAATCAGTATGTCAAAAAAGATAAATCACTAGCATGTTTATGGTAGAACTATTCACAATAGCCAAGATATGGACTCAGCCTATGTATCCACTGAAGGACGAATAAAGAAAATGAACAGAAATACAATAGAGTGTCATTTGGCCAGAAAAAGGAATGCAATTCTGTCATTTTTACTAACATGAATGGAAGTGGAAGTGACATAAGTCAAGCACAGAAACATAGATTCTACCTGTTCTCACTTGTATGCGAAAGTTAAAAGAATGATCTGATCTCAAAGGTAGAGAATAGAACAGTGGTTTCCAAGTCCTGGGAAAGGTGTTGGGAGGGTGTGGATAATAGATGACTTGTAGGGATGTAGGCAGGGATATATCGAAATGTCATACTGTACCTTACAAATATGTACGATTACTATGTGTCAGTTAAGAAGTAAAAAAAATATTTTTTAAAAAAGAAGTGGGTGGGCATGAGGGTTTGGAGAGGGATAAGAGACAAAAGAGAACACTTGTTAACTGTCCAGACTTAAACTACACATGAATTCTAATGCATCTTCTTTGTCTGTGATCTCCTGATAGTAGCTGAGACACAACCATTCCCTATCCTTAATAGTATAAATGCTAGAGTAAGAAGAAACACGTGTTCAGTATTACAGAAAATGTCAATACTCATCCTTCTACTCCTAAGGCAAAAATTTGCCTCCTGCGAAGGGGAATAGAGATGAAAGGGCTTTACTGACACATACGTAGAGAGGCATCAAAAGAAAATGGCAACTGTTATTTAATTATTGACCAAAAAAAGTAGTAAACTTCTCTCAAACCTAAATTACAATTCTTTGTAGAATTTCCCTAACATCCAGTTGACTTATATCCAAGAATTATAGGGTGGGCCAACAACTAATCCAATTTAGAAGGTTCATAAGGAAATCCCATGACTCAAAATTAGGCATCAGCTGGGGCTTTTACTGGTTTCTATCACATGAACTGTAACACTTTCTTTAAAGATTTTTCATATTAAAAGTTATGCTACATGCCACGGCACAGATAACTTCAACCTCCGCCCTCTCCATTCGCAGCCAGTTTATACTCTTCTTCCTAGATACTCTGGAAATACCATGGGACAGGTAGTTACTAGTCTGATAGGGAAAACAAAGGGGGACATCATTGTGCT
>RJWT010047715.1:0-11250 GCA_004365215.1 Cuniculus paca | reverse complement strand
GGGCCTACTTCAGGGAAGCTCATTGGCCATGTGCCCTTCCACAGTCACCTCATCCAGCTGTCTCATACATGTCAGTTACTAAGGAAAGCAGTGAGCAGAGGGCACAGGATTAGAACTCCAGGCTGGGAGCCCAGAAGTTAGCATTAATCCTGTCATTTGCTACCAGTGAGGCCTCAGTTTGTTCATCCTGGAAGTGTGAGATTCACCTCTCAAACTAGTTGTGAGAATCAAAATGAGATATGACCTAAAGCACTTTTAATTGTTATTCCTGCAGTGGCTCCTGTTAGCACAAACACATGTCCAGTTCTTAATGGCACTAATGGTAACTGTGGCACTTTCCTCCTATTTTTCTTTTTGACCATGAACACAGCTTTAAAGACAACTTGTAAAATCATTGGGTTGCACACAGGGTTCTGCACATCTAAGTGACGCAGGCTGCTTTCCCGCTGAGTTATCCATTTCCACACTACAGGGGAACTAATTTGAAAAGACCACCTGCTGCACATCAGAGGTGCTTTAAATAGATCTAATCTAAAAGCTGGTGGTGTATAAGCTAAGGAAGTTTGAGCTTTGGGGTAACTTCCAGGGGGGTTGTGTTAAACGTTAATGGTGTACAGTTTACTGGGGTCACAATACTATTATTATTATTATTACTATTATTGACTCTCATTTTCAGCATAATCCAGGAAAGATGTATGGGAAGGATGAAACAGTAATAGTTTACATCTATTGCTATCACAACCTTTGATCACTGCTTCAGAGACAAGTTACTGTGAGCAATTGTAAATGTTGTTATTTCTCTGGGAGAAACATCCTTCTTTAATTTATTCAGTACCAGTTTTTCAGAGTTTATTATATGCTAGGTACAATGCTAATTTTTAAGGATACCTAATCCTCTGGACAGGTCCTTAGCTCAAGAGGCTGACAAGCTGGTACATAACTGCTTTTAATTTTCTATTTTATTGTTGTGAATATAAAGTAAGCATTGTACCTGCCTTTTATATATCTGCTCTATGTGAGGAGTATCAAGTGCTTTCTAGATGTCTGTAGGCTGTCAGTAAGTGGGGAGGAGGGTTTGGGGCAGGGGTAGGATGAAGCCAATACAAGTAGGTTCCCATTACAGTGAATAAACTGAAGCAAGATAAAACTGTGAAAAACTTCTTGGCTACTTACAGTGTGAGAAGAAGGAATAGAAGTGTAAAGTGGCACCCGGGATTCAGAGTTTCTAGATTTAACTCCTGGTTCTAAGAAATATAGGGAAAATCTCCTACCTGCTTAAAGATACTGTTTCCTCATTTATAAGATGGGGAAGTCATTGCTGCCCCTACTGCATTGTTCTGAATATCTAATAGTGTGTTTTCATTATTCTAAGCAGAATTGATTTTAAAAAGCATCACCAATTAATAACAGTAGTTTTTGAGAAAGTAGACACAAGACATTCTAATTTCACAAGTTGACGTGTATTTTTGTAGAGAGAGGAAGATACAAGTTTTGTAATCAATGTAATGTGATGATCAAGAATGTTTTGAATTAGAAAATCACAAATATATTACTGCTGTCTCACCACTATACTCTTAAACATATCGTCACACATATGAGGACCAACCATACAACACTGCTTATACCTCAGGTATAAGAAGAAATACTTGTCAAAATTCTTTCATACGATGATACAAAATTAATTAGATTTACTTGCAGCTCTGAAAATATTGAATAGTTCCTATTCCACTAGCTCTTCTTTTATTAGCTGTCCTAGGATTTGACAGCCAGACAGGTACAGAAGGGCCCAGCCATATTGCATTAGGCTTTAAAGAAACCCTGCCCTTTTTATCCTGGATGCTGTCCAAGTAGGCATGTCTGGAAGGGTGCTGTGTTTATGAACCACTTTAGAAGGCTGGCTTCCCTCCCGGATATGCACTGGCACGCCCACCTGCAGTCAAGAGAGCTGGCCTCTGGCCACTGGAAGGATTTTTAGTGGATCTACTCCAGCTGGTTATTCTACCTAAGGATTTTAGTAGCCTTTCATTTCAAGCCCTAATCTAGCTCATCTTTCAGTTTGCCAACCTGATTCTGTGTTGAAGGACGCATGGAATTTTCCATTGTTAAAGATTTACAAATGTTGTTTTACTGACTTCAGATTCAAACGTGTGTGTGTGTGTGTGTGTGTGTGTGTGTGTGTGTGTGTGTTAAAGAAGCAACCAAAGGAGACAAAAATAGAGACAAAGATGATGAGAGATGAACAGATTAGATTAACTACATTGTAATACAACTTTAACCAGAAATTCCAGATAAAGTGAATCTGCTGTCTTTTATGCACTCTACAAGGGAAGAGGATGTATACTTCTCTGTACAATTGTGCTGTTGAGCACTGGTGGGCACCATGAGGGCAAGACATATTCATTTTCCTCTGAGTCTCCGGCACTTGGTACAGAGAATGGCGCATGGCTATCAGTTAATAAATACTAATATGAATGCTTGTTGAACTGGGTGAGCTAAATGAAGACTTCAGGGAAAGAAAATTGGCCTTACAGTTTGCCAGACCTACTCTTAAATACAGCAATTAACACAATGAATTAAGGTTGCGTCTGTCTTTATTAGCCCTTGCAACCCCATCACACCACTCACCATTTTCACATGAGATCATTTAATTTGACTAGAACAATTTTCACAGCTTGGCTGAAAAACCTTTAAGGAGATTTCAGCCAAGCACTCGGGAATTCTTTTATGTGTGAAGTGAAATATGTTTTATAAGCAAAGAACAATCTGACTCTCCAACCAGTTTTTTCATGCAATATGCATATTAACTCTGAAAACTGATTACATCAAATGTAAATATGGCTAAATGCAAGCTTTGTTTCATGGACTTGTAAGGCAGATTTTTTTTTTGATTACTAGGATTATTAAAAAATGAAATCAACATGGACACTACCAGAACTTGGCAAAGGCTATTTCTTCAGGAGATTGGGAATACTCTGGTATAATAAATAATAATAATAATAATTATATTTAATGGCTGTGAGATAAGTCTGATCTGAATTTGAGTCTTAAGTTTAGTACTGATAGTATAGATTTAGTATAAGTTCTTATTCTGGCTTGTATCTAGATGCTCCCCCCTCCCCCAGAGTCTCATATACTCATAGGCAGGACTTTTAAAAGATGACTGAACCATGAGGGGATCCTACAGCTAAATGTGATGCCAAGAGGTGGGCCTGGTTGGAACAGGGAGTTCCTGGGGTGTGACCTGAAAGGTTGCCTCTACCTCCTTGGCTCCTCCTTTTTCACTGTGCTTGCTGACTACCAGGACAGGAGCACTGTTCTTCTATACAAATCCTTTCACCATGCTGTTGACTATATAAGGACTGAAACTTCTGAAAAGTGAGTCAAAACAAACCTTTCCTCCCCTAAACTATGAGTGTTAGGTGTTGTTCCCAGCGATGAGAAAGTGACCAGGTCATTACTCAACCCAGAGAAAATTTGGTTTTCTCAACTATATGACAAAGAAGCAACACTTACCTAAACAGATTGTTTGAAAAGGAAATGCAACAGCATTTCTATACAGATAGTAGAGTGCCATAAATAGCCTAGGTGCTCAATAAATGGAAAAGGAAAAAAATGAAGATCTCCACAGTCATATTCCTTAGACAACAGAGATATTATTAATCCTCTGTGTATATCACAAAGTTGTGAGGATCAAACAAACAGATATAAAAATGTTTGATGAACTGGGTAGTGGAGTGCTAATAATAATATGATAAAAATAATACATACCAATATAGTTTTTCTTAAAAGTACCATCCTGTCTAGAATATACTTTTGCTGCCTGAAATTTATCTTAAAAGCTGTGAAGTATGATGCTGTAGCTGTGGAAATAAAGCCACACAGGGCATTGTGTGTGAGAGTAAATGTGAAACTCTTTGGGGGGAAATGGAATTTTCAGATATCATTAGGGTCTAGCTGCCAATGGAAATTCTCTCTGAAGATTTTGCTGGCAGATTAAATGAAAGATCAGAGAGAGACACATAGGCTGTAGTTTAATTGGTGAGATTCATAGCTCCTGGTGTTAGAAGATGCAATAAAGAGCTCTGTCTCCTGATTTATAGTGCTTACCACTGTGTTCAACCAGATAAGAAAATGCTGCCTGGCAAATACAAACATTAAACCTTTGCTGGATTTATACTATTCTTTTATATGAAAATCAAGGAGTTAGGTGCTAAAATGATAATGTTTAAGCTCTCTGTGTTCAGCAATAATCAGTTAGATCTTGCCCAGTGAAAAGGGTAATACTTCTGTCTAATTATAGACCAGGATAAGAAAACATGATAAAGCATTCTGACTTCAGAAGCAAGAAGGTTGGTAGCCCCCTTGGGTGTGATTTGAGGGGTACAAATACTACGCAGATATCTATCCTTAATGATACTACTATTGGATATATCCTTTTATAATGTCTTGAGACTTAACTACAGATCTAGATCTCTAGATATTCATCTATCTATCTATCTATCTATCTATCTATCTATCTATCTATCTATCTACCAATCTATATTTCTGGGAGAGAAACCTAGTATTCCTATATAAGGACAGACATAGTGGGAAGACACTAAGAGACACAAAGAGAAAATGGACCAGCAGAGAAACTAGCTACTTTACCCAAAGTCACATAGCAGTGCTGAATACAATCTAAACTTCCACATTATTTAATAGACTCCACATTTTCCTTCCTTAAAGCTTTCTTGACTTTTTGTACTTTCTGTATTTAAGAGGGATACCACCGCATGCAATATATAGTCCTCATTTGAATAATCCCAGCACTTGGGAGGCTGAGGCAGGAGGATTGCCATGAGTTCGAGGCCAGCTTGAACTACATAGTTAGTTCAAGGCCTGAATTACAGAACAAGATCCTGTCCCCACCTCAAAAAAAAAGAGTAAATAAAAGATAATATAATAAAAGCAAAATAAAAGATAATATAATATGAAAAATGGAGATAGATCTTTTGCAAAAGAAGGAGACCAAGATAGAGGGAGGGATGGGGAAGGAGTTAAAAAAAAAAAGAATTCAGATGTGTTATGTACAAGTACCAGTTCCCCAGGAGGAATGTAATCATTATGTACTGCAAACATGTACGAATATAAAATTACAACTAAAAAAATCTGTAGGGTGTGATAATAGAATTTTGGTAATATAATAAAATGTTCTCTTTCTTTTCTCTATACTTTCTACTATAGGAATGAAGAGAGATTTGTTTTAATATATTTCACTTCTTCTGATACCTCAGCCAAAAATATTTTAAGGAATACATGAAGCAAACTGACAAGACTGTTGACTACTATTGAATGGGTAGTAAATAGTATATGTGCACACTATATGCAGTGTCCTGTTTTGTATATATTTGAAACTATTTACAACATAATCTTTTAAAAAGATGAAATTTCTTAATTTGATAAAATTAAAAAACTGACAATACTATGTCCATTCTTCTCCTTAGGGTAGTGGCTTGCGAGGGACAGACACTGGCTCTTCCTCCTGGGTGCCCTCAGCTATGTCACTGTGCCCTGATTTCCATGCAGACCTAATCTTGTTTTAAGAGTTGATTGAAGAAACACTTGCAGAAGTGCAATACAACACACACACATCTATTCAATAAGAAATATTATTGTCAACTGCAAGAAACTTGTGTGCTAGACACCAGCAATCTAATAATAAGAATGTTGCCATGTATTAAAACTTTCCGTTCATACTATCTAATGTAGTAGTAATGCAGATTGCAATTCCAGAACCAGATGCAGATGCTACTTGAATACTATCTACAATCCTTAGCAAGGTCAGAAGCAGAAGGTCTCTGCTTAAATCCCCACCCTCATCTCTTTCTGAGTCGTCCTTCCCTTTTGATTCCCTTGGTGCCTAATTTTGGTGCTTTTCTGAGTCCAGCTGTATTGCAGCTCCAAAACGTAAACCATCCTGTTATCTTGTTTTTCTTATGTGAGAAACTCTTAAGTATAAATAACTTAAAAAGCAAAACAAAAGATAACAGGAAACAGGGAGATAGACGTTTTACTAATGGGAAGAGGACCAAGAGGTGCAAGGAAAGGTGAAGAGGGGGAGAGGAAGGGCAGTGAACAGAATTGAAATGTGTTACACACATGTATCAACTCTCCACAATGAAAGTAATCATTATGTACTGCAAATATGTACTAATAAGAATTTAAATTTTTTTAACTAAAAAAAAGTGGAAGGGGACATAATTATGGCCCAGGACTCTTGAACCAGGCTTTCTCAATTCCAGTGACCAAAAATAGAGCGAGATACAACTTCAGCAACTAAAGCAACTTAGAAAGCAAATCATTTGCTGGGCCTAAGAAACAGTTATAGATGAGAGTTGTGCTATGAAGATAGTGAGAAAGGGTTTTGTGAAACACATACTAATTGACCATATTATTCTTCAGCCCCACAGAAGAACTAGGAAATAATAAAAGTAAGTAATCATTAAAATTCGCTTTTATGTACAGACAACTTAAAATAAGTCCGGGGAAAACTGATCCCTGTAGAACTGCAACAGGAAAATTTACATTTCCTCTTGATTAATACTTTTAAGAAGAAATGCCAAGCATGCTGCCTCTGTAGATGTAGGAGTAACTCCTATAATTAGATCCAATCTGAACCATACGGGTGAGGATCAGAAAGCTGACTCAGAGACTTGTGTCAATTATTCGCATTTGCACAAAGAAAGGCTAAAAATTTGGAAGCAGGATGACTGGGGGGTTGTTTTAGTGTGATCGCAGGACAAGGTTTTTCTACTGAAATTGCTGGTACACTTATCTTCCATCTCCTTTGGTCTGAGCTAAGCTTTAGGGTGGTATACATGTTTCCAATCCTCAAACCGGAACAGGTACACTCCCACAGTCATTTATTTAGACCACAACTAAGTCAATCCGTATAGTTCAATCCAAGAAATTATCTTTTTTTCAATACAATCTAGCAGTGTCTGTCCTACTTTAGAATAAATTAACAGATCCATGAAAACTCACCAAGCCTGCGCTGTTCAACAAAGAATTCCAACTGACACACCAGGCCTCTATTTGGCCCATTTTGGATTTATCAGGACATACAAGGGTATAAAGAGTAATTCTGAGACAAAACTGCTTATCAAGAGAAATATAATGCTCCTTTCCCAAACTGCTTAATTTACTCATGTTTTTATCTGAATCTTTTGTTATCTTGGATATAAACAAATTCTCTCCCTAATATTTAGTAACCCTTCAGATATCTTAAAAAGAAAGAAAAGGAAGAAGGGAGTAATGAAGGAGAGGAAAACAGTCGTTTCCCCTGGTCTTCTTGTCTTTAGGGAAAATAGTTCCTCTCCTATCTTACATCTTTAGTGGTTTTACCCTCATGGCCATTTGTGGACCCTTTTGCTAGAATAATGGTACTTTGATTCATGAGTACTTTTGTTTGTAAACAGTTTGGTCCACAAACAGAAGGGTTTGGCAAAATGTTTTTGTTTGCAAACTCTGGGGGACAGACATGACTGGCCATTTTTCTCACACAAATACAAATGTGGCCTTCTTTTCCAAAATCATAGAACAAATTAAGTTCATGAACAAAGGTACCACTGTATATCTTCTCATGCACAACTCACCACTGCATTATTGTTTTTTTAAATTCTCTGTCTCCATCTAATCCTAGCTCTTGATAGCTTAGCCTCTTTCTAGTTGTTTCTGTTTCCTTTGTTTCTAGAACCATGTTTGGTTAGCACATAAAGGTACATGATAAATGTCTGCCATGTGAACATATATACATGTATGAATAAACCCAAATTGTGACTTTCTTAGGCATTCTTCACTTTTTCAATGTCTGTCTTATAATGGAATCAACCTAGAGGTGAACATGATACTCTAGGTATGTTCTAATACATTTAAATGTTCAAAAGCTCATTCTTTTCTAAGAGTTCCTTTTAAACAGCTCCCTGGTCTTATTTCATGAATATCTCATTTTCTTAAATATGTTAGTTACAGGTATTTTGAAGTTTTCCTCAATAACTTGCATTTTCTTTGGATTCTTTTTGAATCTGTTTAGTTTTAAAGATGTTTTCAGATGTCTGGTGACCTTTGTTAATAAGCCAAAATTAAGTCTGAAGTACTAAAATTCCAGTTGGAAACTTTGTATCCCTGGGCAGGGATCACTGACAATGATTGTTCTTAATAAGAGATAAGCTAGGGATAGGTTCATTTTGGAGACACCCAAATATCAGGATCTCTGTCTCTCTGCACAGCATGGGTCATATTCTCCAGAATCTCTTATTGCTTCTTTTGGGTTCTATAAGTGAAGGAAGGGAATGGGCTTGAAACTGGGCGTGGGACTTGTCACACAATTCACTACCTATTTTCTCTAATACTTCTCTATGCAGTGTTTTATCCTACTGTAACCTATGAGTCTAGTGCCCCATGTGTAGACATTCTCTGGTTTAATATTTCAAAGGGGCAACACCCAATTTTCTGAGGATGGGGATGTCTGGCAGGTCAAAGAGAGAATATGGGTTTCCAGTTGCTTCTTACAAGAATTCTTACATAGTTGGGTGTAGTGGTACATGCCTATAATCACAGATACTAGGGAGGTTGAAGCAGAAAAATGGTCAGTTTAAGGCCAGCCTGGGCAACTTAATAAGACATCTCAAAATTTAAAAATAAATTTTGTGAAAGGGCTAGGGGTATAGCACATTGCTCCTTGGATTCAATCCCTTTCACCATAAAACAATGACAACAGCAACAACAACAAAAATTCTAACCAATTTTGTGTTGTCCACATCCATATTTTCAGATACCCAAGGCCTTTAATTCTAGAACCCTTCCAGGATTTTGTAATTCTCACTAGCTTCTGATCTCTGTAGGCACTTGGGTTTCTGCTTTCTCGGCTCTGCTATGTCATTTTCCACTCATCCATCTGATTTCTATCTTCTCATGCATTGTTCATATCTCTTACATATGCTGTGTTGACTTTTCTTTTTTTAACCTCAGAATTTTACCTGTTTAAATTCCTTAACTGCTACATTGGTATGTTTTGGAATACAAATATATGCAGGTACTTTATCTGCCACATTTCACAAGAAATTCCAAATTTATATTCAACAATATACACTTTAGCCTTGCTGCTTTTTTTTGCCCTCAGTCTATCTAATCAAAATTATCTAGACCCCAACTTCATCAATACTATGTGTCCTATATCTCAAATCTTGTGACAACTCCAAAAAGTACGATTGACCTCAAAAGAAGATATGCTAGAATATATTTATTTTCATAACTTCCAGTTTTTACTAAAACTGTCCTACATTTCCAGATTGCCACAGAATTTTTCCATGACTCCATCGATTTACTCACTTAAAAATATGCTAGGAATAGAAATAAAGGCTTAAGAAACCTAATGCCAGCCTTCAAAGAGCTACCTGTTTATTAGGTGACACAGGCCAAAAAGTAGATGATGCTGTTTGTTATGTGTCCAAACTAGAAACTGTGTCAGTGCAGTCAGCACACAGAAGAGGTAGCCAGTCCAGCTTGAAGAGTACAAAGAAGATGGTACTCAGGAGAAGGTAACATGCAGACCTAAAGTTGGAGGATGAGGAAGCATTGGGTAGGCAGAGAAGATTAGATGCAGAGGTGATGAAAGGCACATTGGAGCACAGGAAGCAGCTGTGTAGGAGCAAAGTTTTGGGCCTGTGATGGAGAGAGAAATTCTCTCAATCAATAGAAAGTGCAAGGCAAATGGGACTGAGTCATCTTTTAATGGGATAACTTGATGTCAGTGTCCTTCTCTGAGAAAATGGAAAGCAGTCTCTTACAAGGGAAGTCTTTGGTTTTTGAATTACCAAATAAAACTGAGGTGTCAGTAACCCTTAGCGAAACAAGAAACTTGCTAAAGAACCCTTGCAAAGAGCTTTGAAAAGTAAAAAAGCAGGATGAGAATACATAAGATTATTATTGTCTCTACATTGCAAAGTACCACCCTCTCCAGTTTCAAGGAGTTCTCTTCAATGTGCGAAGTGAAGCTTCTTTGTGAATTGTAGCAGCGTCCTGGCTTTGATATTGTAGGCCAGGTAAGCGAGATGTCAACAGCAAGGGAGGCAGGGTGGAGATGCCAAGGAGCTCTCTGTACATTCCTTTCAAATCTCCTTTCCAGCTTTTAAAGTTTAAAGAGGAGGAACTGATGTTCATAGTCAGAGACAGGAAACTCTATTTCATTTGTATCTCCATTCGGGGCTTTAATGAATTGAACTCAGTGTGCTACTGAAGATTACTATGAAATTAAAATCCAATCAAGCTGGTCTCGTGGGCCTGCTAATAGGCTGGATTAGAGGCCAGGCACAACAGCGACTCTAGTGAGGAAGGGCTGAGTAGGGCTTTCAAAGCATCAGCCTGTAAGCATAGCAACTGTGGTAAATTTTAAAATATACTTAGGATACTAAACATTTGATCAAAATCTGCTGTGAAGCCAAGGATTTTTCCCAGGGGATTCTGTTTTCCAGCTCTGCTCTCTACTCCAACCATTGGTGAATATAATATTTCCCAGCAACCTCTGGCTTTCCTCAGCTCCTATTCCCTCTTAGTGCTGGAAAGAAAATGGATAAGAAATTCCAAGTCATAGTGGGGAAAGCAATCTTGAAATCATACACAATAGATAATGGCACCATTAATAATGGAAGGTAAGGAGCCTGTGGAGGGAGGAAATTTTTATGTTAAAGAATAACTATATATTTGGGCAAAACCAAAAGGATGAGACAATAGCAGGGCATAGTGGTGCATGCCTGTAATCCCAGCATTGGGAAGCTGAGGCAGGAGGATTGCCTTGAGTTCAAGGCCAGCCTGAACTATATCTCAAAAACAAAAACAAACAAACAAACAAAAACATACAAACAAAGGATAAGAGTAATAACTGGTACTTAGTCTCTAGGTTTTTTCTAAGATTCAGTTTTTATGCTGATCATTTTATTTCATGTCCAATTGCCACACTTTTCCCCCCTTTTATATCATAAGATCTGACCTTGTGCAAATCATATTTCCTAGGCTCCTTAAAAAACTATGGATGCTAAAATGGGGAGATTGTCCTAGGTTGAATGGGTCCTAAATATAATCATACAAGTCCATATATGTAGGTAAAAGGAGGAAAGAGATAAAACAACAGAAATAAGAGGTTGGAACGACATGAGGAAGGTGGTCATAAGCAAGGAGTTCAAGCAGTCTCCTTCAAGATTTGATTGTTATGAC
>RJWT010047714.1:0-11241 GCA_004365215.1 Cuniculus paca | reverse complement strand
GATGACTGTGGATAACAATAATGTACTGTACATTTCAAAAATCTAGAAAGATTTGAATGTTTTCACCATAAAGACATGATAAATGAGAAATTGATTTAACCTGATTTAAATATTATATAATGTATGCATGTGTCAAAACATTACATGCCACTTCATGAATTTATATAATTTTTATGTTTCAATGTATCAGTTAAGGTAAATTTTAAAAAGTTATTAAGCACATCTGATCTTATTTGTCCTAATGTGGATTAGAATCATGTTCAGGCTCCTGCACATGACAGTCAAGTACTATGTGATCAAGCACCTGCTGGCATCTCTGATTTCCTCATTTTCCAGTTTCTCAGTCATGTATGCCTGCATATCTTGCTCTACTTGTTCTCCCACAGATGGTTCTTTCTGCCCCATCTGCCTCCCCCACCTCCTCTACCCATCCCATCTGTCTGCTTTATGGTTCTCCAAGGAGAGTCCTGCGATCACTTGAATCAAGATCAGATGGAAAACTTATTTGAAACGCAGATTTCTGGGTCACATCTGAGACACACCACATATGATTCTCTGGAAAAGCAGTGTTGGACTTTATTTTTAACAAATTCAATCTAAAATGTGAGTGCCACTGATCTACCAAATGAATTTCTTCTTTGAAGAATCAGTTCCACCATGGTCCATCTGGGAGCCTCTCTCCTATTCCCCCACGTTCCTATGGACTCTCCCCTCCACTTGCACCTCTGTCATTGTGTGTGGTGTGAAATATGTTACTGTTTATGATTCTTGCTTCTCCCTGCTGCCCATCCTTGAGCTCCAGATGGACAGGGACATCCTCTCCAAGGTTCCTTTGACCAGTTCATATCCCAAGACCTCATGTAAAACAGAGCTTAGTAAGTGCTTGTTTGTGGCCAGCTGAGGTTTAGCATGTCATGGTGTTAAATTAATCTAAAAATATTCTTTAAAATCGTAGTGATGTGTTAGATTGACTCACTTTGGGAAGTGAGAATTGGTGAGGAAGCATTATTAGTTGTAAAAAGAGATTCTGTTTAAGCAATTGAGAGAATACTATGTTTTGAATCATTAGCTAAAAGCTAACTCTGAATATAAATAAGTTGTTAACAATTTATTGTTAAGTTTCCTGTCATGTAAAAAGTGATCATTGACTCAGATCAAAGACAGTGAAAAAATGAAGACAAAAGAAATTCTCATCATGAAACTAAAAAATAATTTGCATTGTTATTGTAAACAAACCCATAAAGTAGGAAAATTGTATTATTATTACAGTAAGCAGACAGTTTGTTCCTTTCGTTTCCAAATTGATATTACTTAAACCTCTTTTATTACATTTTTACAGACCACAAGGTACAGAATGTTTAATACAGGGTGATAAAAAAGGCATCCCCATAAAATATGTGTAAGCAGAGGCTCCATGGAAGAATTCTTTGGGTGCTGGAATTGCCATTTTATTTGGGGAGATAAACCACCCAATACTGCCTTCAAATCAATGGCTGTGTATTAAATAGTTGCCCTTTCTCCAAACTCTGCTCTAAAGCATTAAAGACATTTTGTGTAATTGGAAATATACTAGATGGCCATCTAGGTCTGCAATGTTTTTCTTCCTAATTTCTCTCTTTGTTTTGCTAAAGAAGCAGAGAAACAAATTGCACTAAACGTACTCTGTAGTCGTACAAAAAGAATCCACAGAGCATTCTGAAGTAGCACTGATGACTTAATTTAGCCTTGAATTTGCTCTTTGCCAAGATTCTAAGTTGCACGTCCAATTATAAATTGGTCTCTGTGGAAATATGTATTGGGACAGCAACTGGCTGAGGAGTCACCTGTGGATATTTAAAATTGAATGCAAAAATTCCTGTTCAGAATTGTCTGTCAATGCTTGCACTTGGATCTCTCAACTATTTGACTGTTTTTTTTGTAGACCAACAGCACTTGACCTGGACTAGTAACTGCCTCTTGCCAATTCTGAATGACAATACAATTGTTTAGTTTGTGTTTTCTACTGCTGCCATTGAAGTTATTTTATTCTTTTATGTGTGCTGGGGATTGAACCCAGGCCCTTGCACATGCCAGGCAAGCATGCTGCACGTGAACTGCATCCCCCTGAGCCTTGACAAGTGATTTCATTTTTGGATCAGAGTATGGCACATCACATAGTGACTCTGAGAGTACCTCCTACAAATGAAGTCACAGGGCCCTGCAGTCTGTATACCTGAAAAAAAGATACTTCAGTGTGCTCAACTACAGAAAATGTTAGAAGTTAACAAAATAAGTGAAATCAGACATGTTTATGTAGGGAGAAATTAAGTTTGAGCCACATGGCAGGGGGAACAAAAATGCCTCAGTTATTACCTAAACTATTGTTGGCTTTCATCATTTCACTGTGAAGTCCCTCAGGAACCCAGTGATTGCCTGAAAATTTATAATATGTATCTCAGCATGGCATATGGATGAGTAGAATGTGATCTTATATCTTCCTGTCCTGATTCTGCAATAAATGGGCATTTCCAGGGACTTTGGTTTTTTTTTTTTTTTTTTTTTTTTTTTGAGACACAGTCTCACTGTGTAGTGCAGGCTGGCCTTAAACTCATGGTGATCCTCCTGCCTGAACCTTTTGAGTGCTGGGATTACAAGCGTACTGCACCAAAGCCCCAGCTTTTGGGATTTTGGTTCATAGTGTAATCTGTTCAAAAGGGTGACAGAGGTGACCTCAAGGCCTGCCCTGTATGAGTACAGTAAGGACCAAGTGATCTTTGGAACTGTTGCTGGGCAGGAGGGCTCCAGAGCAACCTCTGCAACCCCACCCTCCATCCCGGCCCCAGCCCCTGCAAACCTGGGGGTTTGTGATTCCTTGTGTGCTCTGTTCTCCAGACTCTTATTCCTCCTTTGCTTTGGCTGTCCCCTGTGGTCCATAATTACCACTCACAGTACAAATGATGGAAGCACTAATACCATCAGGGGATATTAGGTACAGTTGCAGAAAGTATTATGCTGGGGCAAATGACTGATATGAATGGAGGGGAAGAAGCCTCTCAAGTTGAAGAGGAAACAATGTCCCTGCTCTCACTGAGGAGTCTTCGTATGTTCTCCAGGAAATGAAAAAAACAGAAGCCGTGTGGTGTTTATCAGACATCACACCAAGAAAAGGAGAAAGGAGCACATTTGCTCTGTGTTTGGACTTGTCAGTCTCGTTTTTCACATATGTCTGATGGAGAGAGGAGCCTAAGAAAGTGAATGAGGGTGGAAGTCATAAGAATGCTAATAATTAGAAAGGGGAAGACAGCTTAAATTAGATTTAAAAGAACCAGTGATTTTAGCTATTACTGTCCTGTAGAGGAAGATTAAGATTCATTTGGTGATGAGTTGTTGAAAAAATCTAAAATAGATTACTTTTTCATTGAAAATAATTTTGTATTTTTCTAGGCTAACAATAAATGAGAATAATTATCATATTTAGATTAGCTTAAAGTTTTGTGCTATAAGAATAACATCTAATGCCATTAAAAATAATGCATTCGTTTCTCTATAAAACAGGCCATCCTGTCTCTAATGATATGTACATGTGTAAATAATAATACATAAAAGGACAACCAATGCTCAGTTTAGCAGCTGATTTCTGTTTGAGTAAATTTATGTGTTTGTGATAAATTTATATGCAGGGATTCCCAGATGAGGCTAGGTGACAAAGAGGCTTGGAGAGTCTCTAGACCTTGGGACCTGCAGGGTGACCAATTCCATGAGACTTCCTGGACACACATGGTAAAAAGGCTGCTAGGACATCAAGTTGTCTGCCATAGAAAAGGGCACCCTCTTGTTTCTGCCCTCGCTTGGCCTCAATTTATGACAGTAATTATAACCCTCCTGGGACATCGTTTAGCGATGACTTTAGGAGTAAATTGTGAGGATCTGAAGAAAACTGAGGCAGTGAGCACAGTGAGGAGGAAACAGACCTGCAACATGTTCCAGGTGGAAACTGATAGAAATCCATGTGTTCTTTGCTTGACATACTCACTTTCCTACTTCTGGCCAACAATTCTGCGTCCTTCTGTCTTTCAAAATTCAGAACAAACATCGTTTCCTCTAGAAAACCTTCTGCCCTGGTCTGCTTGGATGCTGCACTAGCTTCCAACTTCTGCTTCTATTTCTGCCGTGATTTTCTTGGCTTTCTCTGGCTGGTGTCTAAGTCTTTTGAGGGAGACCCTTTGCATTGGAGTGTGTAGCTCGCAGTGCCTAGAATAGAGTTTTGTTCCTTACGATGTCACAGTGAATTTTCAGTGAACAAATGTGTAAAATCCCTGATATGGAGAGTGAGGAAGGAGGGGACATTTAGGGCCATGGCCAGGATTCTGTTTTGGACAATGAACTGAAATATCTGGTACAGTTATGTAATAGCACCTCACAAATAGAAATACATTCTCTGCAACCTGAGTTATTATTAAACTTGTTTTGAAATCATTGTGTTTGTTTGTTTGTTTGTTTTTTCACTCAGATTCTCCTTAAAGTTAACTTCTAAGCTTTAGAAAGTTGGTGGGTAGGCCAAGAGTCAAGCTTGCCTTGTGATTTGACAGGTTCATCTATATTATTAAAAACTAGTTATAAATTCATTTATCATAAGCTGTGGACTTGTGGGAGTGCTTGTTCCTCTGCTTGAAAAGTTAGAAACATGTGTGCTGTAGAATTGCATTTTATTATACCCCAAAGGAATAAAATTTCATTTGGATTTATTGAGATTTTTTTTAAATGTCTTTTTGAAGTTGAAAGTTTTCTTTTAATTTAGATCTTAATAGCCAATGTGTAATTATGAGGTAAAAAACTGACCTACAATAGTGATTTGAAAATTGGCAGTATGAAAAAAATAGAGTGTGAACTGAGAATAAATTGCTAAATATTATTAAAATGAAAGGGAAGCTTATTATTCTCTAAGTGTGATAAGAGCTTTCTTTACAAATTCAACATACTAGTTTTCCTTTGCACATCTTTAAATACACCCACTGTAAAACATTATATTTGATATGAGATATTGAAGAAGTATTCGTGTTACACATTAAGTTAGCAAAGTTTTTACCAAAGGAATCTTTCATTTTAGGTAGCCTATTTTGATTTTGTTTTGATTTCATGTATTTTAAAATGAGGAAAAAGCTGGCATGATTTCACATGCCTAGAATCCCAGCACTCTGGGAGGCTGACACAAGAAGATCTCAAGTTCCAGCCCAGCAGAGCAACTTAGCAATTTAGTGAGACAGTGTCTAGAAAAAAGAAAGAGAGAGAGACAGAGAGAGATGGCTAGACATCTAACTCAGTACGAAGATCTTGGGTTCCATCCCCAGTACCACACACACACACACACACACACACACACACACACACACACTAAAGAGAAGTGAAGTGATTAGCATGATTATACAAATCCCATGTTACTTAAATTTTGTAGAGATCAATATCGCTTCTGGTAGTACTTTTCTAACATTCCTTTGCCTTTTCCCCCATGCACAGTTGATCAGTGGTGATCTGTGCACCCATACTGTTCTGCTATAATCTCTGCTATAGTAATGACACTGTCAATGTGATTGCTCCTGTCTGTGTCTGGGACTACAACTGGTTGTAAGAGCCTTGCAGAAAGACACCATGGGTGGTATTTTCATCTGTAGTTTCCCCAGTGCAGAGCACAGTGGGCATTCAGCAAAAACTTTGTGAAATTTCTGTATCCTTTGATTATTATGTCTCACTTTGGTGGGTAGATAGATGTAGCTTCTTTGGTTAATCAAGTTCCATAGATTCAATCCATTAGCCTATTTGGCTTTCCAAGACATTCCATTAGCCTTTTGGATTCTTTTGATAACTTTCTCCTGATTTCGTTTTGGTCTTTACCATTTACTCATTTGCTTGCCCTCAAGGACGATAATGAAGCAGAGGTATGATCTGGGGTCATGTCCAGAAAGGGACAGTCTGATGTGAAGTATCAAGGAAGCCTCACATATTCGTTTATGTGAGGTAGGTACAGTGAAGACAGAAGCCACCTTAAATGAAGAAAGGATGCAAAGGACCATGAACTATGTTGGAAAGGTTGCAGAGAGAGCAGCAGTCAGTGGTTTACATGTCTATCATAGGAGTAGGCAGGAATGGAGAACTTGGTTGTCACAAGAATCTGAATCTCAAGAGTATTTTGAACAGTAAGTTTCTTCTCGGCTGCTTACAGTATAAAGCATGTGTGTTGGAGGGTGGATGGTGTGAGCAAGAAGCAGGAGGAAAGGGGAAGGATTTGTCAAAGAGGCCAAGAGACAGAAAGGCAGTGGGAGCATTGAAGACAGATTTGCTGCCAAGACACTTGAGAAATGTCATGCTATAGGGACTACTAACTTACACTTGAAATTTGTATTAAAAGAATTTTTCTTCTAAAACAGCAATAGAATTATGCTAGCCTGAGGCATACAAACTGTTAAAATATTTCTAGCCAGGAAGCAATGCTTAGGCATTTATTTGACAGATTGTTGAAGTTTGAACCTGTTGTAGGTTTTTGTTTTTATGTTTTGGCATGTTCCATTTGGATAAATGGTGAAAAGAAAATGCTAAGCATAACATTAATTCCATAGGAAAAGAAGATTGAGCTTTTGATGAGAGAAATACAATCTGAGACTTGGCTTCCTTTGAGAATTTTTAGCAGGTAAAGAACTCATAAGTAATTGGTAATGAGACTATAAAAGAATAATGTTGGATTTTTTTTCAATCAGGAAAATGCATTCAGATCATTTCTTGGAGATTATGAATAATCTTGATAAACTCCATAGTGCAAATCATGTCATTATTTTTAGGACATGGCCAAGAATAAAGAGCATCTTGGCAGCATTGTGTTAGCAACAGAAATATCAGGATACTTCAAGGCTCTTGGCCCTTTTCAGGAAATCAGCCAGTACTTTTTTTCCAGGAATTTGTCAATACCAAATGATCTTCCCAATGACTGGAGCACAGGAGATAAGACCCAGTCCCTGTTCTCTCATCCAGCTCACTCTTAGGAATCAAATGACTGAAGCCAGGCAGATTTCATGGTTAGTATAACCATGAAGAAACTGCTAAATGTTCATTTCACATTATGGAAAAATGAAAGGATACATAGGAAGAAATAAGTAATAAGGAGTTTTTCAGAAATTAAATGCGAGAAAAGTGATAAGGGAATCCAGAGGTATAAAGGTTTGCACTTTTCTGTTAATACTAACCAAGATGTTTGCATTACATAAATCAAGTGTGGAGATCTGAGTTTGGTAGAGTGGGGAAAAAGCAGTAAAGTAATGCCATTTCAGGTATGTCAAGGATGACAGCAGTTGGGAAAGACTCATGGCATTGAATCTAAGAAATCTGGAACTGAGTGGAAGATGTATTGTGTTAGTAATATGACCTGCAAAAGGAATTTGCAGCACCTTTCAAAAGGATGAAGGATAAATGTTGAGAAAAGTGGGGAAGAGATGCATTAATTCACTCATTCAACGCATGAATATGGAATGCTTTCCATATATCAGGCACTGTGCAAAAAAAAAAGAGGAATCAGATGAATGGGGTAGAAAAGGGGAACAGTGCTGTATGGTGGGGAGACAAAGAAGATATACAGCTAAATCCAGACTTCCTCTGTAAGCAGGAATTTCAGTTGCTTTTGCCCTTTGTCTAGTTTTCTTGATACTCACCTACTATTCCTTATAGTGTGGCAGACCTCTACATTTTCTTCACCATTTTGCCACTAAGTAGCCAAGGTCAGTTTACAAAAAATAATGTAGAACTGACAGAATAAAGCAAGTAGATGAGTAAGATAGTATATAATTTCAATGTTTAATGTTAGCATATTTGATCTATGATTATCTGAAAGTCACTCTGAAAACTTACATAAGAACTACAAATGTCAAACCTCAATGCTGAAAAAAATATTGTCATCATATAATAAATGCTTAACAAATTTGGTGAGAAAAAGTAAAACTATTTGCTGATGAACTATGGAGTCTTACATAACCTCGACTATTATTTATTTTATGTATAGACGTGAATGAAGAACAGAGCTTTAATTATTTTATAAATGCTGTAAAATGAGATGTTCCAAATTACTTTGATTTATTGTTATCTGAATAATAGTTCAGCCTTGGTCATCCAAAACCTGAAATCCAATTTATTCATTGGGTATGTCCCTAAATAGACACCCTGGGATGTATACTGTAAGTACTTTTCATATTCCTCTGTAACTTTTGTGAAGCCAAGGACTATGCAGTAATCACACTCATAAGGAGTTTTAGATCGTCTATTCAAGATGAGGAGAGGACTAGACCCAGAAAATATCTATCCTTGATTTTCTCACAACGTGTGGCTGGTCTATGCATGTGCCTAGGGCATAATGAATATTTTTCTACTTGAATTAGATGTTATGTAGAGGTGTTAGGTGGAGATCATCTGAACTGGGGGATCTCACACTCTTCCTTCTGCCCATAGTGCTTGAGTGTCGTACTTTTCTCATTCTTGGAGTATTTAGAGTTGTGTGGCAACATTGAGAGAACTTTAAGAAAATCAGCCAGGCAAGGAAACTCAGATCCAAATATTTTGGCTGAGGATTTTAAGATTTACTAAGCTATGCCTCCAAATTTCTTCTCCCTGTAGAAAATACAGAGCAGAAGAACAGAGAGAAAAGAAGTTTCCCACTCAAAGAGAGCTCACCCTGCTGGATGGCTGCCTTCCAGAAGGAACACTATTCCAAAGAGCAGAGCAAACAATACTCTTAACAATGACCAGGTCACAGACACATCCAAAATTGGAGTTGTAACCTATGTTCTATTTAAGAATCACCTTGCTGAACATCTTTTCAATGATAGTTTGATATGCCACTAGCATTTTTAATTCACTCAAAGAATTAACATTTTTGAAGCCTTTTCTTCAGAAAAAAACTGATTGGCAAGTGTTATTACTTTGTGGCTGTAGTCATTGACACAGTGAGCATTTTCTCCTTGTGGGTTCTGATTTCCATGAAATCCCATGAGGATGTGGAATCTTGGAGGTGTTCAAATCTTTGATCTTTCTTTTATTTCCATGGCAACTAGACCTGTTTTTACTGCTCAAATTAGTTAATCAATTGTGGTTTCTGATTTATGTTGTTTGACAGCAGCCATTCCTGAAGATTATTTGCTCGTTGTCCTTTAGCTAATAAGTGCTCCTGTTTGAAGACACTATTCCCAGATATGATATACAGTGAATTATCTAAAGAGCTCCTTCAGGGAGAATTGAGATATCTTTCTAAGATAATTAGCTTGAATAACAGTGAAGAACATGCTTTTTCCTATTGAATGTTATTGCTTAAGGAAAAAAAAAGCAAGCACACCACTAATTATAATAAAATTGTACTCAGCTACAACTTTAGTTAATAGACTTCATGGAATGAAATAAAAAATGCAGATTTGGGGTGCTTTCTATAGTTTATATCAACTTGGTATTAAAATATGTTTTCACATGTATTCTTGCATATGCAACGAAGTACTATAGATCACCTTAAGTTCAGTAGACATAGTTTTAGCATCTATTATGGTTATGAGTTCATGCTCAGTCTCACTGGAGTTCCATCTCTGTTTAGCTATTTTTCACCTTGTTGATCTGAGTCAAACATACAATGATAACTATTCCCTGCTGCTTTATGTAAAATCCATTTCCTAGCATCAATGATACAACTCATGGATTTGTATCAGAATTTCCAAGGGTAAGATTTAATTGGTCCCACAATATCACTTCTAGTTTGATGTAATCCATGTAGCCTAACAGTTTTGAAGTGTCCAACTAACAAATGCTCACTGCCCTTCCTCCATTTATGTGCTTTGTATGAGTTGGGCCAAATAATTTCAACCTTGTATGATTTGAATCTCTTCTACTACTATCCCTATAACTTTTCTATGACTATAAAGCCATTTTGCTCATTGTTAATTAACAAACTGTCAAAACTGGAGTGCAAGAAGGCAGAGCTAAGAGTGAATTCTATTATATTTACTGCACTGATTTTGCTATAAATGGTAGAAACTAATCAGAAGTAGCCTTGGCAAAGTATTTAGTATTAATATAACCATTAACATAGCAAAAGTATATCCAATATAAAATAATCTAATGTATCTAAACTTTCCTATTAACACATGTATTCCATACATATGTCTTTCTGGGTAGGGATAAGTCATATCACCTTACTCTTTGGGTAGGTGCCTGTGATAGTCTGTGGGGCCCCTGTAGGTAGGCGACTCCCTACTCTTGGATGTGAAAAATCTTAAGTGTTTGACTAGAAACTTTCAGCCAGGCCAGATAGTATAGATAATGAGAGGGAAATGTGGCTCCTTAGTTATTATTCTTTGTAGTGGAGACATCTCTTGTAATAATTGGTTTGCTGAGGGGTTCCGTTTTACCACACCTGTGCTTTGCCTGGCCATATGCACATTAACAATCTCTGAGTTAAATTGTAGATATGACACATTGCAGCCAGTCTGCTGTTCTGACCTTTAAGGCCACAGACCTTCTAAATATGCAAATTAAGAAAGTGTCACTATTGATGCTGATTAGAGGTAGAAACCTTCATGATGATGAGCTAGTGTCCCCCGCCCCCACCTGCCAGCTGTGCCAGAGATGGGACTGGGAGGCGTATGCTTCATATCCTCTTCACAAATGAAATATGCCAAGGAGAGAGGAAATTATGAACAAAATGGCTTTATGGTCCCAGAAAAGTTATAGGGACAGTAGTAGAAGAAATTCAAATCATACAAGGTAGAAATTATTTGGCCCAACTCATACAAAGCACATAAATGGAGGAAGGACAGTGAGCATTTGCTAACTGGACACTTAAAAAGCTTTCACATCTAAGTTGTTCTGCAGTGTTATCATGGCCCAGAACTATTTCAACCCATTGGTCCCAATGGACTTTCTCAATCTGAGTTGACAACTGAGCAGAAACCTGTTTCCTTTTTCCTATTGCTTCCTTGTGGGTGAAGAGTTGAAAGAATGCACACATAGTTCTCATAGGACCAAACTTCTACCACATGAATCTTTGGGGGACAGACTACATCTAAATTAGAGGACCAACTATTCCTCTGCCTCCTCTCTTCTCTGTTCCCTTTCCCAGGTATAACTCAGGACAAAATGTTTTTCTTTTTGCATACCTAGCATCTCTGAATATAAACCATCCTTGATAATACCCCAGCTGAAAGGCAATATTTGCTTAAAGGACAATGACTCACGATGATATTAAAG
>RJWT010047713.1:0-11267 GCA_004365215.1 Cuniculus paca | reverse complement strand
ATGGGGGATGGACACAATCTCCTACTGTTCTCTTGGCAAAGTCCCAAGCCACACGGCCAGGCAGAACTCGCTGATCGCACACTCAACTCAGGCTGGGCTCAGAGCAGCTGCTGCTCATTTGTTCTTATTTTTAAAAGATCTTTTCTTTCTTGCTCACTAGCTGCAATCATGCCTTGGAAGTCTGACAGTCTATCTTCACATTCATTGAGGCAACTTTACCAGCTTTTGATGGCATTCTTGATTTCCTGGATATCTCTTTGAATCTGTTTCATGCATTCTAGTTCTTTTTTGTATTGTTCATTCAAGGTTTCCATCCTTTTGCCATGCTCCTCTATTTTTCCAACTGTATCTTCTGTAGATGTGTTTAGCATTTCTTTCATTATGTTTATTATCTCTCTTTTTTACCTGGGAGACCATTTCTAATCTCAGTTCCTTTACAGTTTCATGGAGTTGTTACTTTATTTCAATTGCTATCATTTCAGAAATTTCAGGTGTGTGGCTTATACTTTCTTCTATGTCTGTGTCTCTTTGGTTTGTTTGGGATGGACTGGAAGTGTGAGATTGCATTTTGCTTTTTGCTTTTTTCATTTTCCATATTCCCCTGTGGCAGGTGCATCCAGTGTCTCAGTTGTTTCCTGGGTTTAGGATGGCTGTCTTTATTTCAGGGAAATTCCTCAGTTGAGACTGGGTGTTAAGTAGGCCTTGGAAAATACTGAGGGGTATTTGAAGGCACCCTAAGAAGGTGCAGTATGCTGGGTGAACCTTCAGCATAACACACGTTGTATGCCATGGCTCTCCAGCTGTTTCACAAGGCAGGGCAGAGCCCCACAGGGTACCATGCAAGGTTAAGAGACTCCAAGGCTAGGTGAAATTGACAATGCATGCCTTCAGCTCCAGTCAGGCCTACCACTGTGGTTGCCACGTTGTTCAGGGGTGGTTGGGCAGAGACCAGGCAGGACCCCAGGGATGCTGGAAATGTCTGGGGTTGAGGGCTGAGTTGTTGCAGGTCCTTATCAGGCTACTTGCAAGGTTGCAAGCTGCATGATTTGAGGGCTAGGTGATATTCACTGTGCATACCTTTGGTTCACACCAGGACTAGAGCTGAGGCTGCTTGGCTGTTCCAGGGTGGCTGGGCAGAGCCCAGGCAGGACCTCAGGGATACTCCAAACATCCAGGGCTAAGGGTAGAGTTGGTGTGGGTCCCTACCAGGCTACTTGGGAGGTCCCAAGCTGCATGGCTAGGTGAAATTTGCTGTGCATGTCTTCAGCTTGCACCAGGCCCAGAGCTGCGACTGCTATGCTGCTCTGGGGTCTCTTTTGGTCATTCTTGAATGGAAGTTCACTTTGTCTATAAACAGAATAGCTAACCCTGCTTTTTTCTGGGTTCCTGTTGCATGGACTATTGTTTTCCATACTTTGACTTTCAGTCTATAGATTTCGTTTTGAGTTAAATATGTTTCTTGAATACAGCACACTGCTGGATTTTGTTTCTTGATCCATTCTGCCTGTCTTCTTTCTTTCTTTCTTTCTTTTTCTTTTTTTTTTTTTTGTTTTTTTTAGACAGGGTCTCACTATGCAGTTTAGGCTGACCTTGGGCGCACTTTGTAGCCCAAGGCTGGTCTTGAACTTGTAACGATCCTCCTCCCTCAGCCTCCCAAGTGCCTGGATTACAGGAGTGTGCCACAACTCCCAACCTGTCTTGTTTGTTTGGATTGAAGAATTGAGGTCACTAATATTGTGATATGTATTGGCTTATTTCATCATGTTAATTTTATGCTATTTTTCCTTGCCTTTTCCCTCTGTTTAATTGCTGTTCATGCCTAGTGGTTTCTTTTAGTTGTTTTTCCTGGAATGGTGGGCCTTTTGATCTGTGTCTAGAATATCTTTTAGTACTATTTGTAGGGTTAGTTTGGTGGTTATGAATTTCTCAAATTGTTCTTTCCCATGAAGGTATTTTATGTTTCCATTAATTTTGAAAGATAGTTTTGCAGAGTATATCAATCTGGGCTGAAAGTTGTTTTCTTTCAGGGGTTGAAATACTTCACTCCAAGCTCTTCTTGATTGGAGAGTTTGTGTTGAGAAGTCAGTCATGATTCTGATGTGCTTTCCTTTATAAATGATCTCTTACTTTTAATATTTCATTCATGTGTTGAATTTCTGGGACCTTGATTATTGTATGTCTCAGTATATATTTATTTTGGTCATGGCTAATTGGAGTTTTACATGCGTCACTTATCTGAGTGTCAGTTTGTGTTCCCGTGTTTGGGAAATTTTCTGCTATTACTTCTGCAAATATTTTCTTTATGTCTTTTGTGCTGACATCTGCTTCTTCATTGACACCTGTGAGTCTTTATTGTCTTTCTTTGCTTCATACTGCAGCAGTTGAATTGTTATTTTCTGATCCCTTTCTATTGTTAAGAGATCTTTCCTTTCATGATAGCTCGTCAAGATCCTGTTTTCAATGTCTGAAAGTCTATCTTCAGTTTTATTCAAGTGGTTTTACCACCTTTCAATGGAATTTTCAATTTCCTGGATATCTGTTTGAATCCATTTCATGCATTCTATCTCTTTCCTATAATGGTCTTTCACAGTTTTCTTCATTTCCCTGTAACCCCTTATTTTTTATGTGACTCCACTCTAGATTTACTGAGCATTCCCTTTATGATTGTTGTCATTTCTTTCTTTTAATCTGAGAGATTATTTCTGACCTGATTTCCTCTAGCATCACAGGTTTGTTTCTTTACTTGGGTTGCTATCAGTTTAGAAATTTCAGATGTGTGTTTTCCATTTTCCTTTATCCCACTGTCTCCTGGACTTGTTCTGGATGGGCTGGAGTTCTGGAATTGCATTTTGTTTCTGGATATTTTCATTTTATATTTCAAAAATTTTTATTTTCTTTTCCATGTTGGAAGATTCTTGGAAGATTTTGCAGTAGGTAGCTATACCACTAGTAGCAAGTCTGTTATTCAGGGTTGTCTTCAGTGTGTAGGAGGTTCTTGGCTTGTGTCTGTACCAAGGTCTTACATTCCCAGTTAATTAACAGTGAGATGTTGGTATCTGGCTCAGTCCCCTATTCTTTGGTGCTGGGTTGTGGTGAGGTTGTTACTCCCAAGCTTCCCAGTATTGTTGCAGAGGAAAAAGCAACTGATTGCAACAGATAAGACATCTTAGCTAAAGTAGTATAATTAGCAATAACAGCATCAAACACAGTTTAGAAACTGACAAACTGTGGTGACTATTAATTTTGTATATTAAACCATAGGAGAAAAAATCTACAATTATATAACAGAGTTGATTGCAAATTGGGAGCTTGTATGCAATTTGGTAGAGTGGCTTCAACCTGTGGTAAGAAAATTTAAGATAGATAAAACAAAGATAATTGAAAAGAAAGTAGAAGCAAGACTAGAGGACAAAGGATGATCACACAAGCTTTGGGAAACTAGAGAAGAGGGTACAAGAGCAAGAATGAAGGAGTAAGCAAGGAATTATCTGAATTTGGTCTATGGGTTTGGGGGATGGGATTAGTTTTCTGTGACTGGAGTTCTCCCTAGCTGTTTAGAAAAGAGAAAAAAGATAGGAAAATAAAAAGAAAAGAAAAAGGGAGAACAGAGATGGCCCTGCCTGTCTGCTTCTATTCTGTGTCTTTGTCCTCAAGCACGAGACTGGTTCACCTAACTTACTACCTGTTGGCTCATATTGTTTTCTTTGCTTTAAACGTTTTCACACTGCTAGTCCTGCCTGTTCATTCTGTGTGCCCTAATTGGGACCCTACTGCATCACTGACACTCCCTCTTGTGTCTGAACCTTCCCATATGGTTGACCTCAGTAGTGGTGGCAATGAGGGGAGCAGCCACCCTCCATGCTGTTCAACTGGATCACAGCCCAAAGTGTTTTTGAAGATCTCTGTGTTTGTGCATGACTCATTCTGATGTTTTTCACCTAGAACATTACATCTAACTCTGTTTAGTCACCACGAGCTCTTGTTCAGACACCAGCTCTTCTTTGAAACTTTGCAAACTGTTGTAGGCAGAGATAGTACCTCTTTTGCTTTGAATCCCCTTCACCTCTTGCTTATATCTCTATAAAAAAAGTTTTTTAATTTTGCATTGATATCACTGTCTCCATTAGGATGTGGGCTCTGTGTGCTTTTGTGCATATTTGATCTCATACACCAAAAAACTGGTTGGCAACATATCACAAAGCATTCCCTCTCACAAACATTGCAAAGATAATGAATGAATAAGATATACTTACATCCCCAATCATGGCATGCTATGTAAAAGTTTATTTATCTTGCAATATTATGGTCTTTCAGATATTAACATATATATGGCACCATCCTAGTGAAAATTGGAAATGCTCAGTGACCAGATGTTTGGTGTCATGTGGGTAAATCCCCAGATGATTGACTAAATTTTTCAGCTTTCATTGAAATGATTGGCATTGTGTATATATGGCCTTGTGTTATCATCCTTTGGGCCCCCATCATAGTAGGTTCAAAAGTGCCTGTTATAGATCCCAAATGCTCAGCAAGCATTCTTCATTATACGCTACTTATGCGAAAGCTGACAACTTCAGTGCCAAAGGTGATTTCAGTTCATAACTTTCATTGTCACTATCAACTAGCATTTATTGGGCATCCACATGTGCAAAGCACATTTTCAGATGAAAAATACCATGACAAACATTAGCTGATGAGAGGTGCTCTCTTGCCAGGGAATCATGCCTGGCTACTGAGTTATTTTATAAGATTTCTTCCTAAGGAGATTTCAAAGTACATAACAGATTTTGATTATTAAAATTGCACTCACTTCATAGAAGTCCTCAGTTTCCTGAATTTACTACTCTTTGTCATTCCTCTTTGTTTTTCTTTTTTGTCAAACTCCTTATTGGATGTGTAGTTGCTCTTTCACTTACTTTGAGTTACCTGAGGCACTGTGGGAACAGAAGTCACTGAGAATCAGAAACCTGAGCTCCACCTTGGCTCTGTCATTTGGTGATCTGAGCAAAATGTTTTGATCTTTCAGGAGCTTGGTTTCTTGATTTGTAATTATCAATATTTGCCTTTTGGCTTGTTAGGGCAAATCAAATAATGTATGAAAAAGTATTCTAAAAATTCTTAAGAAGTACAAAGACATTCAGGGTTACTATTTGCCTTTCTGCACCATGATAGTTGATCTGAGAGGTGGTCTCTCTTCCAATTCAGTCTTTGAAGGATTGCCCTCCAGAATATCCAGATCTAAGAGGAAAATAGTGAAAAATCAATAGAAACTTAATGAACACTAATGATGATGATTGAGATGGGGAGAAGACAATCTTTTAGCACACAGAAAATCTGAGGCCTGAAATTTTCTGCAGGTTTCTCAGGAGACCCAAAGAGTTCGATGCAAATTGCAAAGTTCATTGTGCTTCTGCTATTGCCCTGCCCTCCCAAGCAATAGCTCTGCCTTGGGGAATTTTAAAGTGAGACCTAATTTTTCATGTCCTTTTATGTGGCTCTCATGATGGAAAAGCTAGAGAGCATCAAAGAACTGGCTCCAGCTGGTGTGCCCAAATGATGCTGTCCCATGCACAGCCATGGTGTCTCTCCCAATGGGGGCCTGTGGGCCAAGCGCTGCTGTCCCACGTGGTGCCGTGATAAAAGGTAGCCAGCCAACAAATACAGAATTGTCCCTCTCCCTTGAACCAATGGCATGGACAAATGTACCCTAATGGCTTTTTCTGAACAAACATATATGATCAGTCATTTCCTTCAGCTTCCCGAGAAACTTGAGAACACAGATACTTAAAAGTCCCACTTAGTGAAGGAAATATAAGCACCTATTATAGAATTGGCAGATTAAGATTCAGAAAAGATACTGCTTAAATTAGAACTAGTCAAGGAAAGATCACATTGGTAAAAGAAGCAGTTATTTTAATTGCACAACAATACCACATGGTGGCTCTAGAAAGAACTGCACAAACTGTATAAAACTCCAATAGCAGATCATCTGTACCCTCTCTGCACCTCTTTTCTTCAAAGCAGTCACTGTTAAAAATAGAGCATTTGCAGAATATAAGAAATAGTTTCTCAAATGTTTCAAAGAAATATTTGAAGTGATTCTATTTTATGAAGCCTTCTCTGATGGTCCACCAGATGACTGGAGACTTACTACACTCTATGCATGGTAATCATTCAGCTCCTTGTCTTTCTCACCCAGGAGGTGGTATATTCCTTGAAGGCAGAGCTGTCTTTCATCTCTGAAAGTGCACCAGTATGGTGACAAGGGCAGGTGATGCAGTGAGATACAGATCTGAGTTTCCACACTCATTCTTCCAAGGTTAACTGTGTTTCTAGGAAAATTACTTACTTATGAGACTCATTTTCTTAATCTGAAAAATGGGGTCAAGACAACTATTTCAGTGAGTCATTGCAAAGAAGATAAGCTAATGGGGTGAACAAGTTGAACAGCAGAGGGTGAATAGTGGCTAATGCATAGCAGACACGGTGTTTGTTGTCACACAAAAATACAATGAAATTGTAAAACATCTGCTTGTATTTTTCATTATGAATGCAGTGTTTTTAAAATGCAATTTAAAAAGAATAAAGTTATATAGCCTCTTTTTCTTTCTTTTAATCTTCTCTCCTGTCACCTCTTCGAGAGGTACTGTTGCAATTTTTCTAGCCTGCCACTTTAACTTCTACTAGATATGTTAGTATGTTTAAGGCTTTATGACTTATAGAATATTTCCTTTACTTGCCACCTTCATCAACCTAATCTTTTATCTTTCTCTATTTTACTATCAAAATTCTCAAGTTAAATTTCTCCTTTTATTTCTTCTCTAGGAAGATCTCTAATAACTTCGTAGTGATTGCATTTTATAGAATTTAAGATATTATTTAATTTTTGGCATTGGAAGGAGTAAGAAAGTTGCCTAGGGCATTAGCAAGTCACCTTGGGTACTTTATCTGGGCTCTGACCCTTTCCTCTCTGGGGCTGTTTCCTGGCCTGCTTCCCTGATATGATGAAGTGGGCAGCTTTACTCCACAATTCTCATCTGCCATAATGTTTCTGCCTTGGAAGTAGCTGACCATGGACTAAATTCTCTGAAACCATGTACCAAAATAAACCTCTCTTTCTTTAAATTGTGAGTGTCAGGTAGTTTGTTCCATCAATAGGAAAGCTGGCCAACACAGATGGGTAGTGTGGCCTCCATCTCACTAGGCTCTTTTGAGTAAAAGAAAAAAAAGGCACAGTGCAGAAGTTGAAGAAGATTCTTCATGAGTCATTATGTTTAGTGAGACAATACATCAGAGTTGATCAAAATGGGCTGGTCTGGGGGCTACACAAGCAACGTGATTTTGTCCCTCAGGTAATTTAACAACCATTAAACTTTTCCTACCTATTTCATAAGTCAGAGAAATCCAAAAACACTCTCTAAGATTTCTGAAAATTTTTTGGCAAAGCTGGGATGAGGAGTTGGCCTGATATTCTCTTGATTATTTCACTTTTTGTTCAATCTGTATTTTACACCAGATTGACCCCCATAGCTCCTTCCCTCTCATGGCTTCCATTCTCTTTCAGCATGCATGTGTGATTTTAGTATGCAGATGAGTATTTGGCAGGTAACTGGGACACAGGAGGGCATTACACTGCAGAAATGAATAAATGCTTAATTATACATTAGGTTTTTTCATTCTTTAAAATTAATATTAGCAGATATTGGTTAAAATTAGTGGATTTCATGTTGACATATTTGTACATGTGTGCAACATACTTTGATCATTTCATCCCTCCATTACACCCTTCCCTATCCTTGTCCCCTTATCTTTACGCTATTCTTCAATAGAGTTTTACACTTTTAAAATGTCTCAGTTGGTAGAAAATTGCAACTGGGCTTTTGGTTCACATAAGTTCCTGTCTGATACCATCTACGAGGTTTCTAGTTTGTGCTACCTTCTTCTTACCAACCCTCTCCAAGTGAAACAATTTTATACAGACAAATACGTTCACCTATTTGTCCAGGAAACATCCATGCCTTATCTTTAGTCCTAGGTTGTTTATCAGAATATTTTACTTAAACAAAGTAGTTTTTATGCATAAGAGAAGATCTGGTGCCAGCTATTAGGCTAATAAATATTTATGTACTAGGTGGAGAGACAGGTGGAGGGAATGGTACCATAGACAGCAAGGGCGGTGGCTGAGAGGAACGGTCCCATAGTTGTGTGAAAAGTTAGCCACTGATGTAGGCAGTAGGGACGGTGGGAGGTGAGAGACATTAGGGAGGAAAAACAGAAGATATGTGATGGTGATGGTGGTGGGGAGACTGAATTGTGGACAAATCTGTCACTAAGAGAATTTCAGATATAACTGGGAGTAGCCATAGAGGTCAGAAGCTTCCATAAATAGGCACCAAATACAGGAAAGTTATGTATATCATTTCAAGTGAGGTCTAAGGGTATCCATGTTGTATATGACATAAATGACCAGATGTTCTTTTCCAGGAAAGTAGCTCTTTTAATAGGCTTGCTTTGGGAAAGAAAAAATATTCCTTGAGCTGTAGCATAAGTATAACTTCTTGTGATGCTTAGCATATTTAATTTAAAAGGAAAACATTTTATGATTTATCATATTGAAAAATGATTGAAGTTCTCATATTTCTTAGAAATATATTTATAATTTAATCCAAAAGACTTAACCTCAGAGGAAAGTCTTCTAAAATCCAGGTTATAACCTGTCCTATTTCCATTTTGTAGCTCCTGTCATGCAACCAGATGGAATCCCTAATGCCAGAGATATTGGAAGCACTGAAAAGAGAAGATAATCTGGTGCTATGAAAAGTTACTTCACTGTGGAACTTGAGAATTGAACCTTCTGCTGCAGGTTCCTGAAGGCTATGAATATACTTGGCTGGAGTGACATCATAACCTGGGAAATCAGTACATATTCCTGCCACTGTCCAAGTCAAGGGATGGATAATTCTATCTGCATTTTTATTGCTCTGGACCATATAAATAATAACTATCAGCTAGATTAAAGCTGTGGATGATAGTCTGTGAAAATATTTATAAAACACATAAAGCAGTCTTTAGTTACTTTAGAAAGAATAGTTCTGTCATAAAATTATTATTTATATAGTTGTTTAGTAGCATTGTATTAAAAGTAGTCTAATTGAAACAGAACACTGAAACATCAATATTTGTCCATACTTTTTGGACTTAATTTTTGTTATCATATAAACTGGAGAGAAGTCTCTAAAAATAGTTCACTATTTTAATAGCCATTTCATACTTCAGTTAAATCAAACTGTTTAAGTTTACATTATGCTTTTTTCATAGTGAACAATTTCACCTTTTATTTTCCATAGAAAGATGAGGGAGAGGGGGTAAAAGGGCATGAGATTAGAATAAGACATCTTGATTTTTATTCTGGCTTTACCATAATAAAAGTGTTTCTTTGTCTTTTCTTTTTTGTTTTTGTTTTTCTTTGTTTCTGCTGTTCTTGGGATCAAACCCAAGACCTTACACATGTTGGATAAGTGTTCTACCACTGAGCTATACCCCAACCCTAAATGCTGTTTTTGAAGATCAAGACTTCAGTATCCTCACCCACTAAGTGAGCACTGTGTGACCTTTAAGTCCCTTCTAGCCCTGTGATTCTCTGAGAATGTTAGATTTTCTTCTTGCTCTCCTTTCTTTTACTCTTATTACATCTATTCTTCCAAATCAGAAATTCGCTAGACTTGTTTGTTTGTTTTTTTCCTCCACCTTTATTTTGTTAATCTTATTGAGTGGAAAAAGTCATACAAAGATGTTAATTTTACATTGATTATTGATGGTCAGTTTCACACTGTTTAAAAGCAGAGGATTTCAGTTAGACCACTTTTAATACAATGTTACTAAATAACTCTATAAATAATACATTTTACGACAGAACTATTCTTTCTAAAGTAACCTGAGTTTGAATGCTGGTTTCCTATTTAGTAACTGTGGACTTTGGGTAAGTCACTTCAACTTTTTATTCATCTGGAGGATAGGATTATGGATTTTTTTTTTTTTTTTTTTTTTTTTTTTTGCGGCACCGGGGATTGAACTCACAACCTCGCGCTTGCCGGGCAGGCGCTTAGACCGCTGAGCTAGATACCCAGCCCTGGTGTTTTTGAGACAGGGTCTCACTATGCCGTTCAGGCTGGCCTTGAGCTCACTTTGTAGCCCAGGCTGGTCTCGAACTCACAACGATCCGCCTGTCTCAGCCTCCCGAGTTCTGGGATTACAGATGTGAGCCACCACGCCTGGCTTATGGATTTTTTTCTTATATTTGCTACAAAGATGGTCTGATTCACTTATTTATGCCATGTATCCAGTTTTTTCATGTTGGATTTTTTACCTTCATGAAGCCTCCATTATTCAGTCAAAAATATTTATTGAGTGCTTCTTGTATGCAAGTACACTTCTACATGCTTAGGTACACTGATGAACAAATAAGGGTCCTTCTCTTATTTTATCTGTGGAACAGAAAGAGAAAGGACACTGTACACAAAATTAAGGGGATTGTGGTGTGCATTAGAAGATAATGATGACTGTGTAAAATAGAAAACAGAACAAGGAAAATCAGAAATGTCAGGGACAAAGCAGCTTGTAATGTTGCCTGGAAAGAGTGAACAGGACTAGTGGTCATGAAGGATTTAGTGAAATGGAAATCTCAGGGAGGAGCATCTCAACCTGAGCGAATGATTAGTGGCAAGGTCTAGGGTTGCAGTGTAGACAATGCTATGCTTTACAGCTGCACATCCCTTCAAATCCTCCTGCACTCAAGGCTGGGTTTTGGAGAGGTGATTGGATTATGAGGGTGGATTGGTCTACTGATGAATTTATAGTTATATGTGCTGTTAAGAGATGGCTTCCAGTTAGAAGAGGCAGGTCACTGGGGCATGACCAAGATAAGTATATTGCCCTCCCTGGCTCTTTCCTTTTCTTTTTGCTTCCTGACTGCCATGAAGCGAGCAGGTTTCTTCTGCAGTGTTTCCCACTTCCTTCCTTGGAGCCAATCAGCCATGAACTATAACTGTGAACTGAAACAAACCTCTCCTTTTTTAAGAGTTGTGGGTGCCAGGCATTTTGTGTCAATGACAAGATAGTGTGTTTGAAGAGCAGATATCAGAGAGAATGGGAACCCAGATCATACAGGACCTTGAGCCATTGCATGAGCTTTGGTCTTACTCTGAGTGAAATAGATAACCTTCAAAGAGGTTTTAACAGGTTAGTGCCCAATTGAGTTTAATTTTTTT
>RJWT010047712.1:0-11258 GCA_004365215.1 Cuniculus paca | reverse complement strand
CTTTTTTTTTTTGGTACCGTGGATTGAACTCAAGACCTCATGCTTGCCAGGCATGTGCTTGTGTCACTGAGCTATATCTCCAGTCCCCAGGCTGGCTTCGAACTCGCTATGTAGCCCAGGATGGCCTCCAACTCTCAGTGATCCTCCTGCCTTAGCCTCCTGAGTGCTGGGGTTACAAGCTTGTGCCACCATGCTCAGCAGCATTGTTTTACTTTCATATGTAAGGATAGACCTCAGAATTAATTGGTTCTCCAATTTGTAGAGGATGATACAGCTTCAGCTATTCTAATGTAGAAACGGATGAGTCGTGTGTCTCCCATCTTTGGTATCTCCCATTCCCATGGTTCCCTTACACGTGACAGCAGTTGGCACAGTATGGGCACTGGAGTCATCAGTTCTAACATTGCATCCTGCCTTCTTCCCTAGGCTCTGCAGGCTCTACAGCGGCAGCCCAATGCAGCTCAGTATTTCCACCAGTTCATGCTCCAGCAGCAGCTTAGCAATGCCCAGCTGCATAGCCTGGCTGCAGTCCAGCAGGTGAGAGGTCAGCAGCCAGCCACCCTGAGGGAGGGAACAGGCACTGTATGTGTGAATGTGTGGGAGACTCACAACCAGGCGGGGGGCAGAGTTACCTTTGCCTTCTGTCCTCCTAGAGGGGGACATGTGGCCCTACTCTTCCAAGTTTGCAGTAAGGGTTATGGGAGGATCACGTTTTGCAGGGGCAGTGGCTGTGTCCCATACCTGTTCTATCCAGTGTGGGAGCTACTTGAGATGTGGCCAGTCCAATTTGAGATAGCACTAAGATTTTAGCATTTGAAGACTCAAAATGGCAAAAGAATGTACAATAGCTCAGTGATTTTAAAATATTAATTGTATGTTGAAATGATAGTATTTTAGATGTATTGAGTTATTGAGGTTAATGCCTCTTGTTTCTTTTTCTTACTAATACGCACGGTAGCTTGTGCTGTATTTGTATTGGATAGTTCTGCTACAGATTTATCAGTGATTCATGGTGAGACTTGCTGAAAGGTGGTTCTTCTGTCTAAAGCAGAGGAGTAGGAGGCCAGGTTGCTTGTCTGCCCTCGCAGAGTTACATGGGGTTACTGCGTTAGCACAAGTGGTAGGGTGAGGGTTATTGGAATAGCAGTCATACTTTTTAGAGTAGTCTCTCTGTTCGTATCAAAATCTCCACGTTTTGTGATTGTGGTTTTTTTTTTTTTTTAATCGGAAGACTTAAGATTTTTCCTTTATTGTCTCTTTTCTTCTCTTGTTTCCCTTCTTCTTCCACACAGGCCACGATTGCTGCCAGTCGGCAGGCCAGCTCTCCGAACACCAGCACCGCACAGCAGCAGGCGACCACCACCCAGGCCTCAGTGAGTGTGGCTCTGCCTTTGACACAGTGCCCTCCCTGGCTCTTCATTTTGCACAGTTGATCTGAGAGTGCTGGTTGAGCTATAGTGGACATTTCATGAACTCAGGGAGGGAATAGTAGTAAAAGGAGGGCATTCAACTTGGAAATGTATAGGAAGCCCAAGGAAGGAAGAAGAAATAACAAAAGAAAGTGCCTGCCTTCCCTTCTCTTCTCTTCTCTTCTCTTCTCTTCTCTTCTCTTCTCTTCTCTTCTCTTCTCTTCTCTTCTCTTCTCTTGTTCTGTTCTGTTCTGTTCTGTTCTGTTCTGTTCTGTTCTGTTCTGTTCTGTTCTGTTCTGTTCTGTTCTGTTTGAGACTGGGTCTCACTGTGTAGTTCAGACTGGCCTGTAACTCACTATACGGCCTAGGCTGGCCTTGAGTTTGGCTTTGGTTCTCCTGCCTTAGCCTCCCAAGTGCTGGGATTAGAGGCATGCCTCACTATGCCTGGCCACTCCTCTTCTTTGGAGAGAAATAAAATTATTCCATTTCATTGTTTTGCTTTCTCCAATGCTAACTTTTTTTTTCTGTTTTGACTTTTGTAGTGTTGCAGAATAGCTGGGATAACTGTTTTGGATAAGAGGTTTATTTCTCTGACCCCATGAGAGTGAGATAATGCTGTTTGTGTCGCTGTCCCACACCCTTAGTCCTGGTTCTTTTCTGTACCACACAGATCAACCTGGCCACCACCTCAGCCGCCCAGCTAATCAGCCGATCCCAGAGTGTGAGCTCTCCCAGTGCCACCACCTTGACTCAGTCTGTGTTGCTGGGCAACACCACCTCCCCACCCCTCAACCAGTCCCAGGCCCAGATGTATCTGCGGGTAAGTCACAGACACAGGCACCATCATCTCTGGGCATAATTCATAATTGTGCCCTGTTGGTAAGGATGTGAGTGAAAGCTATTATTTATTTGCATTGCTGGAGATTGAACCTAGGGCCTCGTGTGTGGTAGGCAAGCCTCCTAGGACTGTGTCACACCCCTGCCCCGAAACTGTTTTCTTTCATTCTGGTTCCCCAGATGTTTTGAGACAAGCGATCCGCTTCCCATGCTGTATTTATCTCAGGGCTGATACTCGGTGTTGCCAGGTAGCCTGCAGATCACATGGATTCTGTGCTAACTCATGACTAAATTAGTGTTAGATGTAGTCTAAGTTTAAACCAACACCTCAAGTACACAAACTCTAAATATTATCTCTGCTCATCTGCTGGCTACATATAACTGTGTGCTCCAGTCTTTGTCTAACTTCTTTTATGTCTGACTCTTTGTTATCATCCATAGTCTTCTATACAGTCTGGGTTTTCTTCTGGATGATCCCTGCCTAAGGCTATTAAGAGGCTCCTGGGTTGGTGTGGAAAGGGGCAGGGCTCAGCTGTTGAATATCTGCTGTTTACTTTGTCTTGTGGTCCTTCCCTTCCGTTTCCTCTGTCTCTTCTTTTCCTCTTGTCTTCTTGGCTCTTCTCTCCCTCTCCTTGCCAGCCACAGCTGGGAAACCTATTGCAGGTGAACCGGACCCTGGGCCGGAATGTGCCTCTGGCTTCCCAGCTGATCCTGATGCCCAACGGGGCAGTGGCCGCGGTCCAGCAGGAGGTGCCCTCGGCTCAGTCCCCCGGAGTTCACGCGGACGCGGATCAGGTCAGTGGTGAGCATGGAGGCAGCGCCGGGAGCACGAAGGGTGTGACTGGACCAGGGCCCGCCTTCTGCCCCACTGCTGCTTGTTGGATTCTTAGTTTTTGTGCGGTTTTTGTTTTTGTTTTTGTTTTTTTTTTGTTTTTTTTTGGGTTGTGGTTTTTCTTTTTTTCCAATACAGGGTCTTGCTATGTAGTCCGGGGCCAGCCTTGAATTTGCTGTGTAGCCCTGGTTTGGAACTCGCACTCCTACTCCTCTTGCTTCTGTCCCCTGAGCACAGGGATCCCATGTCCAGCTATTTTTGTGCATTTTGCTTTCCTTTTCCTTCACTCCTATAGAGCTCGAATACCTTACAACTTCTGAGATGGTTTGAGTTAGTAGGGGAATTACCAGAAAAGAGGCCCCTGAATCTGGGAAGTCTTACCTTGAATACAGGGTAAATTTCCTCCTCATTCTTGCAGTCCTGTGGGGTTCAATTGTTTTCAGGCAGTCTCACTTAATGTCTCTTGAAGATAAGGGATACTTGGGGGAGGTTTATTATTAGATGTGAGGGAGACTTGGTTGAGTTGCAGGAAAAATGTTTGGTTCTTTCTGGTCATGAGTTACTGTAGGGCTCAGACTCCTATTCACTCTTTCCTCCTTAAAGTTTTCCTCACCGTTATAGTTTATGACTTATTCCTAAAATTCATGTATTTTAAGTTTTAGCTACTGATGGGACACAAGCTGGGATCTTATAATAGTTCATTCCTTCAGTCTGTCAGCCAGTAAATATTTAGCTCTTTTTATTGATCTTCTCCAAAATGTATTGGGTATTTTGGAAGATTAAAAAGAAATGTGACTCAAATCTTGGGGGAGTTTGAAAGAGTATAAAGGTGCCAGACTAAATAGTGTTAAGTTTGAGTGACACATGCCTTTAGGGGGAAGAGTTGGCTGTAGCACTTCGCAGGATTCTCGAGCCGTCTTAAGGGATGGGTAGGATTTGATCTTAAAGGAAGTTATAGTGAGACCAACAAGTGTAAGGGCATAGTTCATGTATGTAAATACAAATGTGTGCGGTGGTGTTGGGGATGTTGTGGATAAATTGGAAATAAGCCTGAGAGAAGAGGTCATTGTAGGGAACAGCCTAAAAGGCTAGAAAATGAGGTTGTATTAACTCTGTAGATAGCAAGGACAGTTACTGGCTATCTACAGAGAGATAACAAGAGACTAACAGGCTGAGAAAAGTACATTTGCCTGGAGAAGAGAAGTTACGGAACCTGCGAAAATACTCTTGGCTTCATGTAGGTATAAAGTAAGACCTTTGCTTTGGATTCTAGTAATAGCAGTGGGAGCCAGTGATGAGGTTGATCCTCCTTCTATATACAGTTTTTCATTTGTCCAGCCACTGATCAAATATTTGAGTATCAATATGTGGAGAGACAGAGGAAGGTGTTGAAAAATACACATTTGATGCTTGGGTTAGAATCTGGCTGCACTACTTACTCTAAGTCCTTGGGCAAATGAGCTAACATCTTCCTACTGTCTCCAAAAAATGTGGGCTGGAGTGGGCTTAGGGTTAGGGATATAACTCAATATGAGGGCCCCGAGTTCAGTTCCTAGTTAACCCCCATCCCCGTATGTACACACACAAAAGAGTGTTAAACTATTTATTACTAATGTATCAGACATTCCTTAACCTGGATGCCCAAGAAAATGAAGATCACTACATTTATGGGGATCATGGACCATTGAAGCACTAGATATTAAGAAATGCTCATCTGAATGGCATGGTAATTATTCCACTGGAAATACAGGATGCTCTGATGGTATAGAAAGTGACCTCATTTAGCTTTGGGGTGAGGGATAGAAAGTGAGGAGGTGAGATTGGAATCGGATTCTGTAGAAGTTTGCTGGATGTGAATGTGGGAACATGTCCAGAGCCAACAAAGCACGGTTCTGGGGAGACAAGAGCTTCACTTGCTGGAGGGATTAAAAGGAGGTTTGTTTTCCTGGAGTTTGGCAAGGCGACGAGTCAAGAGGAGAGAACCTCATCTCGCGGGGCGTTGGAGGCTGTGTTTAAGGTTTGAGGCCTTATGTGAAGGGCAGTGGGCAGCTTGGGAGGGGTCCCTCTCAGCCTGTCTTCCCATGTAGGTGATGGGGGAGACAAATTGTTGGAGAGACCATGCTTATGTGGAAAGCACTCCTAAATGGGAGTGATGGGGATGCGGATGTAGTCTCAGTGCTGTAATGGTCTAGGAGGACAGTGGTGCTTGGATTAGGTAGTTAGCAGTGAAGAAGGACAGAAACTCAGAGCTTTGAGACTGACTCAGTCTGGAGGAAGGAGAACTGACCGTTTGTCGGAATGAAGAGGATGGCAGCACTGAGGGCTAACACGGCAGCAGCAGGTGCCTGGTATTGTGTTGGAGGTGAACCCTGGAGAGTAGTATGGTCACAGCGATGTTCAGTTGTGGACATGCTGACGCAGGGTGCTTGTGAGCCACACACGAGGAGATGGGCAGCAAGTCTGTAGAGTTTCTGAGCTCAGAGATGCCCGGGCCGGCATACACATGTGAGCGTAGTAAGCATACACATGACATTGGGGTCTAAAGAGTGTTTAAAGTGATTTAGGGAAATGATGCACGAAGAAGCAGACATTTAATACAGAGCCTGAAGACTAGGATGAGCCTCTGGAAAGGCAGTTCCAGGCTGGGTCGAGAGTGATGGACTGAGAGGGAAGTGGGAAAGAGCAAAAGAGCTCGGAAAATCTGGGCTGTGTCATGTTTGGGAAGACAGGAAAACTGAACGTTTCGGGGAGGCGGGTAGAGAAGAGGGTACTCATCTTTTTGAATGTAGTAGAAAGGGAAAGAAGGATGGATTTATTATGAAGGGAGAGCTGCTTCAGTGGGGTTGAATGGATTGAATCCAAAGTATTGTGAGTCTGAGGAATGAGTGAGTGGCTGGTGGGAACAGGTGCAGTGAACACAAGACCTCAGCCATACAAAGGAGGGTGAAGCGCCGGGCATTGTGGCACATGCCTGTAATCCTAGCACTCAGGAGGCTGAGGCAGGAGGATTGCTGCGAGTTCTAGACCAGCCTGGGCTATGAAGCGAGTTCAGGGCCAGCCTGAACTGCAGTGAAATGCTGTCTCAAAAAGACCCCCTCCAAAAATAAAAGAAGAGTGAAGCTGGGGAGATCTTGTGATGGGGTCAGATAGTGGAGAGGTTGTAGGCGTGATTGGCTTCATGGGAAAACAGGCTGAGAGGGACCCGGTTCCTGGAGAAGGGCTACCTTTTTTTTTTTTTTTTTGCAGCACCAGGGATCGAACTCATGATCTTGCACTTGCCAGGCAGGCGCTTAGGCCGCTGAGCTAAATCCCCAGCCAGGGCTGCCTTTTGATAGAAGCGTGGGAAAGAAGGGAAAAGAGAGGGGCACATGGTAAAAAATGTAGAGATTTGATGGTGCAGTGGCTGAAGGAGGCTCAGGTAATTGGTTTTATTTTTTTCTGCAGAGGTGACAAGTGAGAGGAGAAAGGAAAGGTATAGGAACCATAAAAAAGTTGGAAATAGCTATTGTAGAAAGGAATCTAGTAGGAGAATCTGTGGTTGCCAGATGACACTTTTTAAAATTGTTTTGTTTTTATTTATTGGTTTTTTAAGACAAGATTGAATTCCCGGTGATCTTCCTGTTTCAGCTTCCCAAGTGCTGGGATTATAAGCAGCTTAGATGACATTTTATTTTGTTCCTAGCACCCAGTCTTGATGATTCTTATAAATATTTCTGTCCAAAGCCAGACTGTCCTCTTTACTTTTGCTGTCTGAATTCAGGTTCTTACTTTCACCTGGCTTACCATACTAGCACTCTAATGATTTTGACTTTAGTCTTATCTGCTTATAATCCTCTTCCAAATTGCTATTGGGATTTAGATTTCTTTTTAAATAAGAAAATGAAAGGTTTTTGTCCTAATACAAATTACTGGACATAATGGCAGTGGTATAGCCGAACCACTAGCCCCTTCCTCCCCGATTACAGCTTCCTCCTATGTGCGCCGAAATGCCAAAATTCCCACCAGTTGGTTACACGTCATCAGTGCTCGCCCCCAGTGCCATCCCCTTCCGGTCAGAAAGCATATAACCCGTACCTGGTGGACGAAGTAGTTCAGCCACACTGGGTGAGCATTCCTCCCCGCGTCCTCACCCCCAGTAAATCCCTTCCTTAGATATCTCCTGCTTCTCTACTACGCCGAAGTACTCTATCTCCTGCTTCTCTGTGCTGCTTTTAAAATATCCTATCAGAAAACATATATTATTTTTTTAAAATAAGAAAACTAATGTTTTTTGATTTGTTTTTGAGATAGGGGCTTGCTGTATAATTCAGGCCTTGAACTCACTATGCAGCCCAGGCTGGCCTCGAACTCACAGTGGTTCTGCCTCAGCTTTTTGAGTGCTGGGATTCCAGGTGTGCACTACCAGGCCCAGCTTGTTACTAATATTTTTAAATTGTACTTTTAGTATACAGAGTATCACAATTCATGCTCCTTGGCTCATGATACTCTGTCATCATTGGGCCATTTATTGCCTAGTTTTATTTAATCAATTATTTATTTATTTTTTAATTTTATTTATTTGTTTATTTTTGAGACAGTCTCAGATTGGCTTGGCTTGAGCTCGTGGTGATCCTCCTGCCTCAGCCTTGCAAGTGCTGGGGTTACAGGTGTATGCTACCAGGCCCGGCATTATTCAGTAATTTTTAACTCAGTTTTTGATTTAGCTCAGTGGTAGAGCACTTGTCTTGCATACTCGAGGCCCTTGGGTTCAATCTCTGTCTTAGTTATTTTCTCACTGATGAGATGTAATACCTGAAATTCACAATTTAAAGGAGAAGTTTATTTTGGCTAATAGTTTGTACTGGGTTCAGCCCTCAGCTGACTGAGGGAGGGCAGTACGGCAGAGAAATAGCTCATGGCCTAGCAGGAGGAAGCAGAGCGAGATCAAGGAGAGAGGAGGGAGATAGACCCTTCCAGGCTATGCCCCAGGGTCACATTCTCAACCAGGCTTTACCTCCTAAATCACAGTGAGCTCCTCAAAAGCTCCCCTAGGAGCTCCCAAAAGCTCCATCTAGGAGTGCATGAGACTTTGGGAGAATATCCAGATAGAAATCATAATATCCTAGCACCACAAAAGGTTAAAAGTATTAATCCTGCCTCCATCTGTTGTCTGTCCCTGACCATGCTAATGATCATTTTGATTTTGTGTTTTTTTTTAATCATTTTGATTTTTAGGGTTATCCTTCCCTTGGGTTTCTTTTGCATGATTTTACTGCATCTATGTGTATATTTCCAAAAAGTATTTTTTATCATGAAAAATTTCAGACATAAAAACAATGAGAAAAAATAAGAATCCAGTGTACTACATCTTTCTCCAGCAGTTATCAATGTGGACATCTCTTTGGGCCATTCCCCACTGCCCATGGGTGAGTCAGAAACAGATCCCAAACGCCTGCTTCATAGTCACTGTGTTGTCCAGGCTGCCTTCAACTCCTTGCCTCAAGCCACCCTCCTGCCAGTACCTGAGACTACAGTGCGTGCCACCATGCTGCCCTGCAAACCTTTTGTCAGGGCTGAGTTAGGTAGCGCGTGCCTGTAATCTCAGCTCTCAGGAGGCTGAGGCAGAAGGACTGCTATGAGTTCCTGGGTAGCCCAAAGGAAAAAAAAAAGCATATTGTCAAGATCCATTAATTTTATAGTCACTGTTTATTGATTTTAATTTTTACCTAATATTGCATTTTATAAGTGCACTGTAGCTTTTCATGGTCTCTTCTGGAGAGGGCAGTTTGGATCATTTCCAGGCTTTTGTTACCCCATATGTGTCGCCTGGGGTAGGCAGCAGCGTGTCTTGGGGAATTTTAGGTTTGTGGGGTTACGAGTGTGAATGTTCAGTTTTGGGGTATGATGGCAAATTTTATCCAAAGCAGTTACAAAAAAATGGTTTTAACTATAGATTTGATTGTGTTTATTCCCATTAATGTTTTTTAGTGGCTCCTAAAATCAGGCAGTCCCAATTCCTTCCCTCTGTTCATATTTTGGAGAACTATTTTGCCAGATTCCATGTTAGGTTCCGGAACTAAAACGATCAGTAAGACGATAAACTTGCTGTTTCTAAAGTTCAAGGTCTTTCTTTTGGTCTGTTTGTTTTTGTTTTGGCTTTTTTTGAAGACACAGTCTTGCTATATAGTTGAGGCTGTCCTAGAACTCAGTGTAGCCCAGGCTGGCCTCAGACTTACATCAGTCCTCTTGCCTCAGCCTCCTGAGTGCTGGGATCACAGGCATAGGTGACCATGCCCACCTGAGAACCTTATTTTAACACACTAAGTAGTACTTTTCTACTTCCTTGCTTCAACACATCTTCTTCCCTTCACTTCTTTCTACTCTCTGCCACTCACTCCAAACATAATGAAATATTTTTAATTTCTAAAAGTACCATGTTCTTTCTTGGTTCTGAGGCCTTGTAAATGCTATTAGCTTTGTTTTCAGAACCCCACCTTCACAGCTGTCAGATCAGGTATCACCGCTTTTGGGAAAGCTTCCCTGATCTCCCTAGTTTGATTTGATTTTCTTCCTTTCTGCTGCCACAGAACTTTGTTTATATTTGTGAATATTATCATATCATTGCTGCTGATTTTCTTCTTTAACAGAAAGTATTCATTAGGAGCAGGGACCATGTCTTTGATCCCTGCATTTCTAAGTGTTCACCTGTAGTACCTGGAGCATATTAGGTATTTGGTAGATGTTGAAGGAATGCATGGAGAGGAAAGGGAGAATCAGAGAGACATCTTGAAGGACTAAATGATGAATAGACTTGATAGTGAATGAAAGAAACTGAAAAATCAGGTGTTTACAGAGCTCTTCTCTGCGAGACTGGAGAGCTTTTCATGTATAGTGTCGAAGAGGTGAGGGTATGAGTTGAGTATGACACTGGCTAGCTTGCTGCTTTTTAATCTGTTACAGAAATCTATTTTTTTCTTTAAATATCTTTCAGGTGCAGAACTTGGCAGTGAGGAACCAGCAGGCCTCTGCTCAAGGCGCCCCGATGCCAGGCTCCTCCCAGAAGGCTATTCCTCCTGGAGCCTCTCCAGTCTCAGGCCTCTCCCAGGCCTCGAACCAGGCGCTCGCTGTGGCACAGGCTTCTTCGGGGGCCTCGGGCCAGTCCCTCAATCTCAGTCAGGCTGGCGGAAGCAGTGGGAGTAGCCTTGCAGGGTCCCTGGGTCCAGGTGGAGGTGGCCAGGCGCCTGGGGGCTTGGGTCAGTTGCCTTCCTCAGGGATGGGTGGGGCAGGCTGTCCCAGGAAGGGCACAGGAGTGGTCCCACCCCTGCCGGCAGCCCAGACAGTGACTGTGAGCCAGGGCAGCCAGACGGAGGCAGAAAGCGCAGCGGCCAAGAAGGCAGACGCAGATGGCAGTGGTCAGAACGTGGGCATGAACCTGACACGGACAGCCACCCCTGCCCCCAGCCAGACTCTTATTAGCTCAGGTGAGTTGTCACCTCTCACAGTGCTGCTGTTTCTCAGAACTTGTTAGAAATTTTCAGCAAACAACACCCCTCCACCCTTCCCCTGGCCTCGGCATAGTGGAAGGAAAGGGAATCACATCAACCTTGAACATGTTAGTCCTGGACAAGAGGACTGCTAAGGCTTCCCCAAGCAACATGCAGTGTACGCTTGGCCATTCCACTTTCCTAGGCTCCTCAATTCTTGGATTTACTCATCTATTTACCCAGTTCTTATTAAACTGTCTGCTGTGTTCTTGGAGGTGCTGGTGATACATCTTTGAAGAGCAGATTCGCTGTCTTTCCAGTTTAGAATAGGGATGAATTCTGTCCTCACTCATTTGTTTCATGGCAGATAGAATATAAATGCCTTAGAATTCTTAAGGCTAGCAAATAGAGCATGGTTTAATTAAATTGTGGTATCTGTATCTGTGATAAAGATAAAAAAGAAGGGCCGGGGATCTAGCTCAGTGGCCTAAGCGCCTGACTGGCAAGAGCGAGGTCATGAGTTCAATCCCTGGTGTTGCAAAAAAAAAAAAAAAAAAAGATTAAAAAAAAACAAGCAACTTTCATAACACTAGTTTGTACTTGCTTTCAGATTGTGGATAAGATGGAATTAGAGCCGGGCGTGGTGGCTCACGCCTGTAATCCCAGCACTCGGGAGGCTGAGACAGGTGGATCGTTGTGAGTTCAAGACCAGCCTGG